>CAUYRH010022628.1:0-13062 GCA_963574655.1 Perodicticus potto | reverse complement strand
AAATCCAAGATTTGGTGTCTGCTGAGGGTCTGTGTAAAAGGAAAAAATAATCCATTTTTCCTCTCTACTGTCACACTCAAGATAGGGAACTTTGGGGACTAGATATGTGTATGAAGTGTGTGTGTGTGTGTGTGTGTGTGTGTGTGTGTGTGTGTTATAGAGCAGATTTCCTCGCGTACCAGGCATTTCTCTAGTTGGCCCCAATAAGGTATCCTGTAAAACCTGTGGGGTTCTGCCCCACAAGACTGCCCCTACTTCAGATGACAATCGAAAGTAATAGAATTTTACCTATACACCTGACTGAGCAATTACAAACAGGGGTTCTTGAGAAATTTCTCCTTGTTTTTGATTAATTTGCTAGGATGGCTCATAGAGTCAGTGAGATATTTATTTACATTTATACTTTTATTATAAAGGATATTAGAAAGGATACAGATGAACAGCCACATGAACAGATGGACAGAACAGGGTACAGGGGGCCTCAGAGCTCCCATGCCCTCTCTGACTTGGTAATAAATTCTTTGGTAATAAAAGCATGGGTAACAAAACAATTAATAAAGTGAACTTCATAAATTTTTAAACTTTTCTTTCTTTCTTTATTTTTTTAGTGAGACAGATTCTCACTATGTTGCCCTCAGTAGAGTGCCATGGCATCACAACTCAGCTCACCTCACCCTTAAACTCCTGGGCTTAAGTGATTCTCTTGCCTCAGCCTCCCAAGTAGCTGGCACTACAGGTGCCCACCACAATGCCCAGCTACTTTTTTTATTGCTGTTGCCATTGTTGATTTTAGCTGGCCCAGCCTGGGTTCCAACCCGCCAGCCTCAGTGTATGTGGCCGGCACCCTACCCACCGAGGTACGGGCACTGTTTTAGACCTTTCTTTCTTAAAGGGCACAAGCAAGCTTAAAGAAAAACTATAATTTGGGAGAAAATATTTGTAAATCTTATATTGGATAAGGTTTAGCATTTAGAATATATAAAGAACTCCTACAACTCAACACTAAAAAAGACAATCCAATTAAAAATGAGCACTGGACTTGACATTTACCCAGAAAAGATAGTCAGATGGCCAAAAAGTACATGAAACTTTCCAACTTCATTTATTATTAAGGAAATGAAAGTCAAAACCACAATCAGATATCACTTTCTATCACTAAGAGGGCTATAACAATTATCTTTAAAAAGCAGAAATCAACAAGGGTTGATGAGGATGTGGAGAATAAAAACTCTTGTATATTGTTGATGAAAATGTAAAATAGTGCAACCACTGTGGGAAGCATTTGATGGTTCTTCAAATGTTAAACATAATATTACCATATGACCCAGTAATTCCACTCCTAGGAATATACCCAAGAGAATCAAAAACACATGCACACCGAAACTTGTATAGAGATGTTTACAGAAGTATTGTTTATGCAAACCAAAAGATGGAAACAACCCAAATGTTCATTTATAGATGAATGGATGAACAAATTGTGGTATATACAGGCTACAGAATATTATTTCATTCTTAAAAATTTATTAATACATTCTACAACTGAGACGAATCTCAAAATATAGGTATCATGCTAAGTGAAAGAAGCCAGATGAAAAAGGTCACATATTATATGATTTCGAGTATCTAAAAGAGGCAAATGCCTAGAAATGGAAAGATTAGAAAGTAGTTGCCAGGGTGTGAAGGAGTGGATGGAATTCCTTAAAGAATACAAGATCTTCATCTGGAGTATATTAGTCATGGTTCTTCAGAGGAACAACAAACAGGGGTCATTATGAAAGTTCTGAGATACACAGAAATCAAGAAATGTGAAATTCATGTGGATAGAAACACATGAAGCCCTACCCCTGCAATACCACTAAGCCAAGCAAGTTGAAAATTGCCCGGGATGAATCAGAAAGGATGCTGTTGACTGTGTTTCTTGGAAGTGAAATAATGGCCTATAACACAGTCTGTCTTGAATCTGACATAGTAACCCACATAGGATGTGTGTCCACATAGAAATTTATTTTAAGGGATTGGTACATATAATTATGGAGGTTGGAGATTCACAAATCCACAATATTCAGGCTGGAGACGCAGAGAGAAGCCGTATGTTACATTTAAGTCTAAATGGTATCTGTTGGCAGAATTCCCTCTTGCTCTGGTGGTGGTGGTGGTGGTGGTGGGGTCAGCCACTGAGTTTTGAGAGTTCTTTATATATTCTAGGTTCGAATTTGTTGGATGGTTTGCAAATATTTTCTTCAGCATATGTCTTATCTTTTTATTCTGTTTACGTGATCGTTCATGGATGAAGTCCAAATTATCACACTTCCCTTTTTACATATCATGTTGTTGTTGTCACAAGTTAGTTTTTAGTAAGTATACACCTTCTTTATAATTCTCCGCAAACTAGAAAAAGCCATGTCAGACATAGATGAACACTGAATGAATAGCAAATTAATCAAAATACACTATTCCTTCACTGCCTTGAATATTAAATATTAAATACTACCAAATTGAAGCAATACTTTAAATTATAGAAGTTTAACATGACATTATGCTCATTCTTTTTTTAAATTTCAGACTATTTGGGAATACACATTCTACATGTTTTGTTTACATACTTGGTTTTGTAGAGATTGAGTCAATGTTATAAGTGTGCCCTTCACCTTGGTAGTGTGCCTGACAGGTGTGAATTTACCCAGCGCCATGTCCCTCCTCCCCCACCTTGATTTTCATTGAGATTGATTTCCATATGTGCACTTAAGTATCAATCAATTAGTTCCAATTTGGTATTGAGTACACGTGTTTGTTTCTGCATTCTCGTAATGTTTCAATAAGAAGAATGGTTTCCAGTTCCATCCATGTTGTCACAAAAAAATACTAGATAGCCATTTTTAATGGCTGAGTAGTACTCTGGGGTATGCACATCCTCATTTTATTAATCCACTCACGTATTAGTGGGCAGTGGGGCTTTGTAACGGAATTGTGCTGCTATAAACATTCAAATGCAGCTGTCCTTTTTATAAAACAACCTTGTTTTCCTTTGGGTATATATTCAGCATTGGGACTGCTGGATCAACTGGCAAGTCTTCTTTAAGTTCTTTGAGGTGTCTCCATACATGTTTCCATAAAGATTGTACTCGTTGTGGTTCTACTAACATTGTACAAGAAAGGAATTTCTCTCCACATCCACACTGTCACCTGTTGTTTCAGGATTTTTTAACATGACATCATGCTCGTTCTTAACGGCATCATTTCAGTTGCAGTTAAGAACACAGAAACACAAAAACAACGAAATTAGATGTTCTCATTCTTAAATATCTAGAAAAGAACTGCCGCCAACTCGCTGGCACAAATGGTAAAAGACTATTTTTACCAAAGCATGATTTTTGTCCATTGAGGAATAATAATAAGTTGGTTGAAAACGTAGTTAATATACAGCACTCTCAGTTAAATTTGAACTTCAGATAAATAGTGAATACTTTTTTTTACAGTAAACATGTCCCAAATATTGCATAAGACCCATTTTTACTCAAAATGTATTTTTATTTGCCAAATCTAGCAACCTTAAATGTAGTGCGAGTTCTTCCGTGTCGCAGGTAGTAACGGACAATTTAATAAAGATCTCACAGATTCTATATGTTGAACAAATCACATTTCAATACGTTTTAAACTTTCTTATTATTATATTTTGTGTTTATTGGTAGCAATCTAAAAAGTATTTGCATTAGAAACAAAAAATCATAAAACCGGGATGAACCATAAGGATCACCTAGTGCAGTTCTCACAACGTATAAATGAGAACACTGCGCCCTAGAGCACTACTGCAATTCTGGGCATAAAAGTGGGAATAGCAGCTCACTTTCTCACTTCCATTGCAGTTTCAAAATTCCCTCACAATGTCTGAAGGACAAGCACCGCACAGCTGATGCCATGTATAGCCCCGCAAATTTGGAGCCAAAGGAAATTTCTTAAGAGGTGATAAGACTCACTGTGCCTTTATGGTATCTATATTGATATTTTGAGTAAGTGGAGGTAAATAAAATACAAATACTAGCCTATTTTAGGAGGGTATTGATGTTAAGATGAATTAAAGAAATTATACATTTCTTTATATACATAGAGGCAGAAAACTAAAGCCTCTGTAGTTATTTTTCACTCATTAAATATCACAAAATGAAAGCCCAAGTCATCAGAAATAAGTATCAAAAAGAAGAATAACTACGAGCAGGGACATGTTCTGTAGCTAAGAGTTTTCTCAGTAGCACATCTCTATCATAACATGTTACAGGATTTTCTCTTTTCTTTTCTCTCTCTCAGTCCAATGTTTTTCTTTCTTTTCTCCTTAAATATTGAAAAACATCTGTCTATCCCTGTGTAAAAACAAACCCATAGTACCAAAAGTCTCCAGAGAGGAAGAAAATATCTAAGGAGTACACGCATTCCTTTATGATGTGCTGCCATTATTAAGTCATTCAAGACTAAATGCATTAGTTATGCTTTCAAAACAAGCAAAGTTTCACAGCCATGTGCATAACTGAAGAAAGGGTTAATAATATGCAAGAAGAATTCTGTTTGGCAGAATGTAGAACTATAAAATAAAGACAACCATACTCCAGAGAATAAGAGATGATAAAGGAAGCAAAGTGGTGAAGATCAGATCATGTCGTGAGATGGAGTAATGATGGGTTACTGAACCTGTGCAAATCTGTAAGGGAGAAGTTCCAGCTATCTAGCTTGGGAGGAAGAGTTTTCTGCATCTATCACTCCAAATAAATTATAAACATTTATATCATCAAAAATAATAAACTCATTTATGTTTATTCACTTGATTCTCCCCTGTGTGTTTCTTCTTTGCATGCATATATTCTTTGGGACACGTGTAAAGACCTACGTTTTCTCTATTCCCTTCAGGCTCTTCTCCTTTTTCCTCTTCTTTAAAACAGGAATATAGCTTCTGCAACACTCTGTGCAATGTGTATTTTTCTTGCACAGGGAGTCTCAGGTAACTAAAGGAGCAGTTAGCGTTTGGGCCTTTGGCTGACTAAGAGATAGGCAAGAAATACAGCACTTCCCTCTCTGAGGAGCTGCCAGCACTTCCCTCTCTGAGGAGCTGCCTCTCATTCCAAGCCATCCATGTCTTGTATAATTGATATTCATTCTTTTTATTGTATTGAAATTCAGGACAGACAGACAGCAGTGTTTTTAGGTTTCCCAACTCCACAGCGTTTTGGCAGTCTGGCCCTTTATAATCTGCAGGTTTCATTCAAATAACGAGATGGGGAAAGGATCCTTAGAAAATTGCCTTTCAAACTTGCCTATCACATCCCTCTCATCTATTTCTTAGTTAATGTGAATGCACAGGCAGAGCCACCTTTTATTTTATTGAGAAATTTCTACTGCAAGAAAGAAATGATTTGCACTGTATACTTCACTCGGTCACTGATTTTTCTATCCTGTGGAAAGTCACTGTATGTTTTTAAATGTAGGTTTTGAACATGATACAAAAAATGGAAAACATACTTTTATTATTTCTCCTTTATTTAAACTTTCAACATCATGTTTACTGCCCTCATCTTTGCTAAACTGAGAGTCAAAGTAACCAGATATCAAGGGGGAAGACAAGAGATTATACAAGTAAAGGTTGTTTTTGGTTTAAAATGAATTTGTATTTTAGCATATATTTTTGAACCTAAAACTAATTAAGAATATTATAAACAATAGAAACCACTGACCTATTTATTTTTCCAGAGTACAAAATATATTGTTAAAAAAGGAAAAGCCCTCCATTTTGCCATCAGTAGGCAAGTAAGTATATAATACGGCTCAGTCAATGCGCAACACGCTTATAACAAAAAACTTTAATTGCATTGACTATATCTCATTCTCTGTTATTTTCAAATAAATAGATAAAAATTTAAAATAAAAGACTTATTAGCATCAAAATGTAAAAAAATCCCTTCCTGGACAGTTGAAGACAATCTTATTTTACTGAAGTTGGAGGGGGTAGTAGGAGAGAAGATTCGTCTGCCTTGTTGTCCTCAGTCTAACGGTGTCTCCACGTCACTGGAGGCGACTACACATCACTAGTTAAAGGGAAGGGAAAGGAGTCAGTGGTCCTGCTAGAAGCTGAGATTCTGGGTTTCGGACATGATCCCAGCAGTGGCCAACGCAGTTCCCGGGACCGTACTTGGAACGCCTAGGAGCAAAACCCAAAGGGACTTGTAAAAAAGAACCATCGTACAAATAGGCTAATGCTAAATTTGTTTTGCTTTATAACAGTTAAGATAGGATGGTTCCAAAATTCTAACTATAAAACATTAACAATGATTACCTAGGGAGTTTTTTATTTGAATTAAGTTTTTATGAATTGCTCTCTTTCAGCTGCTGGAATTGCAAATACAAAGTCCTACCTCTCTTTTATATAATAATATTGCAACTTTCTGAAGAATGTTATTCCTAGGAACATACGTCCAGCTCAGTGACCTCTCCTGAGCTCTAGGTCTACATGGTGAGCTGTTCATGGATGTCATTTGGAAATATCAGAGAACCTCAAACTCCACACATCCCTAAATCAGTCTGTCCTCGTCTAGAACTCAAATGTGTCTACCCTCTGTACCTCTCTCTCAGAGCTGTTTCGTCTGCCCAGTTGCCCAAACCAGAAACTTACCCACTGTTTTATGCTTTCACTTCTTTTCACATCGAATGAAGCATCACTTCCTAGAGATCTCACATTTTCCAACAGTTCTCTCTTCTCCATCTCTGGGGGTTCTTTGGTCTAAGTTCTTATAAGTGGCTTTCTAGATTCTCTGTTTTCAGACAAAACTGTCTTCTAATCTGTGGTGAGTGCTTTTTTCAGGGTAACAAAAACCTGTATTCATATGTTAGCAAATGATATTTATGTGTTACTTTCCAAAGTTGAATTGAAGGTGCTGTTACTGGTCAAGTGTCCTCGACCGGCTACACACATCCATTTTACCTGCAATGCATTCACTTCTTGGGAATGATTGATTTTACTTCCAACAAGATTGCTTAAAATGCAAGTACATTTTTTTGTTCACCTCCCCAGGATATATCTGACAATGTCTCTCTCTCCTCATCCAAAAAACTTACAATCACTTTCTGTTTCACCACGGATGAAGATGGAACTTCTTAAAAAGCCATTTTTTCTTCTTTTCAGTTTTAAAACATTTGTTTACCTTCCCTAAACCTTCCTTTTTTCTTATCACAACAAACTTCTTCCAATAACTTGGAAGAGACCCGGTTTCTCTTGACTACACATCTTTGTACATGTAGTTTTCTTTGTTTGGAACGCACTCTAGAAATCTCTCAGCACATATTGTTTACAACTTAACCCGTAGGGTTCAGCTTAAAAGTAACCTGGGTTCCTTAGATGAGGGCGGTGCTCCTGCAGTGTTTCCAAGTGTCCTGTGGCTCTCAACACTTCATTGGGGCTACTTGTTCAATATCAGGCCTCTACAAAAGCAAGCCATCCAGGAGTCTCTCTCTAGTCCTTAACATACTGTGTATGTAGCACACAGTAAGTAAGTGTAGCACTCTAGACTTCAAGAACTGAAAACCAAAGAAAAATGGTAACACAAAAGCACTTAAAAATGTTTTGAAAAATTTTGAATAGTATGAAAAAATGCTCAGATAAAATATGCAGTAAGCATATGCCATAATATTAGATACTGTGATTCAATATGCACATTTGGTACATTAAACAAAGATTTAAAATATGCCAAAATATGTAGACAGTCTTGCTAGAAAAAAACTATGTGACTTTACTCTGCTTTAAACGTATAGAATACCCATTATGTATAGAATATACATTCATATATTAACTTACATGTAATGTAAAATATACATTCATATATTAACTTACATGTATATTAATATACATTCATATATTAACTTTATGAAAAGAATAAATAAATTATTCTGAAAGGAAAATTGATGTTTTTCCACATTCCTATGAAAGACAAAGATTAAAAGACATTCTTTTACAATTTATTCTTTTAGTCATTTTTCTTGATGGAAGGTTTTATCGTTGTTATTACCATAAAACATTTTTAAAAATAGGTCTAGAAATCTTAACGCTAAAATAGCTTTTCCTAGGCTTGTTGCTGCCGATAAGCACTAATGCAGCAATTCCATTCTATCTGAACTGTGGTTTCTTCTAACACCTGATTTCTCCCAAGTAATTATGTCTGAAAATGAAGTCATCTTTTTCATTAATTATGATTTTGAAACATTTGGAATTCTTTCTTCAATATTCAAATTGAAGGACTATGAAATTATTTCTATTTCAATAAAAACGATGTGATTCTATTGATGAGTGGTCGACCATTGCTCTACTATGAAGTAAACTACTATAAAGTAAAACTGCTTTATAGTAGAACAATTCACAAAATATACCCATTTTTGTTACCTCATTGCACAGTAATTCTGACTGGCTTATTAATCTTTTAACCCTCTTATGTTTGTTTTACCTCTCAATTACATGTTAAAAATTATTCTGAAATGACAAATACATTTTTGTTGTTGTTTTTTTTTTTTTTTGTAGAGACAGAGTCTCACTTCATTGCCCTCAGCAGAGTGCCGTGGTGTCACACAGCTCACAGCAACCTCCAACTCGTGGGCTCAGGCGATTTTCTTGCCTCAACCTCCTGAGCAGCTGGGACCACAGGAGCCTGCCACAACGCCCGGCTGTTTTTCTCTTTTTGCAGTTTGGCCGAGGCTGGGCCTGAACCCGCCACCTTCGCATGTGGGGCCGGCGCCCCACTCGATGAGCCACAGGCGCCGCCCCAAATACATTCTTTTTTGAGATTAATTTTAACTTATTTATTCGAGTTAAATGTTTGGCCCAGTGTAACCTCTGAGAATGCAGAATGAATAGGCCTGGCTTTCAGGTGCTGACAGTCTGTTGATAGGGAAGTATTATAAAAGATACACATGAAAAGAAATCTTGTTATATAGGGAGAATATATAGGGAGAAGAAAGTATGGGAGGCTCATGAGGAGATTGAAGAGGGTGTCATGGATGCCTGTACCTTTCACATCTTTTTCTGGTCCTGGCCACCAATGTCTCTTAACCAGATTAGTAAAATGGCATTCAGGGGGTGGTGCTTGTGGCTCAAGGGGTAGGGGGCTGGCCCCACATACCGCAGGTGGTGGTTTCAAACCCAGCCCTGGCCAAAAACTGCAAAAAAAAAAAAAAAAAAAAGTATAATAGCATTCAAGTGGTCACTATGCGGTTACCCCTTCCTCCCTGTAGTCCATTCTCAATTTGGCAGGCAGAAATACACTTTTCAAAGTCACCCAGAGCCTGTCCCTCCTTTGCTCAAAACATCCAAAGGCCCCCATTTCACTAAGAGTGGAAACCAGTGTTTACAAGTCCTTCACCAAAGCCCGCCCCAGCCTCTGTCCTCACCTCTTTCTACGCTCCCTTCTGGTCAATGTGCTGTCCTCAGAGTAACCACCTTGCTGTTCTTCAGACTTACCATTATGTTTCTACTTTTGTTTCCTTAAACTTGCCATTTTTCCTGCTGGAGATTTCTTGACCCAGCACAATTCATTCCCTATTTACTTCCTTGATCCCATTATAATTTTTTTTTATCAGATGTACCCTGACCTGGCCATCTAAAGTTACAATTCTATACCGAAACAACCCTGATTTCCATATCCTGTCCTTATTTTTCTTATTTGCATAGCAGATTTAGCTTTATTACATACTTCTCCCTTCCTGAGGTCAGAAATTATTAGTTGTCACTAACAGATTGAATATTTACCAAAAAAGCCCTTACATAGATTAACTGTCCAATTAGTTTTTGATAAAGGGATAACTGAATCTTTTTTTAATTATAGTAAAATCTTGTTTTTTTATTAACTAAGAATTTGTAGTATGTTTTCCTAGACTTATTTGAAATTTATCTTTATATTTATTGTTAAAAATTGTGGTTCCTTTGTAATGACATAATTTTCTTAAAACCTGGAATGTGAGAAATGAAAGACTAGCCTCCTTAAGATTGTTGTAAGGCAACTTTTAAAAATCCATATGAAGATAATAAATAAAAGGCTGATTTCTAAACAAAGCTTCTCTCTCAGATTTTGATGATTCTTCCTTTATGTAATTACATGTTACCGAAAGAAATAAAATTGCATTTACTTTAAATTGGTGCATCCTTCAGGCTTGAACTAATTTTGGACTATTCCTCTGAGCTAATTTCTCTACATTAAGCACACAGTAATATTAAAAGAAATCATGTACAGATATATAGTGGAGAGTCACAAAGATGTATTCTTTGGCTTTATAAACCTCTGACATGCTAAGATTCTTTGGTTCTTGATAGAAGATGCTAATAAGAGCTTTTAGTCTCCCTAATGGTTAAAGCATGTTCTATTGGAAAGGCAAATTAACAGCACATTAATTACTTGAGGCAACTATCCTACCCATTATTTCACTGCAATATCTCAGTGCCCTTTACAAAAAAGACATAAAAACAATAAACAAATAACATGGCCTTGTGATATTGAATGATTTATTCAAAGCCTAGAAGAGTTAATAAATGATATACGTACTCAATAGTCATAGAAAATTGTTCCCTTTCCCAATTAAGTCAAGGTACTCCCTCCATTGAGCAATCAAGAAGCTGGGAGTTGTGCGTGCACTTGAATTGTATGTTTTGTGGTGTGAGATTTACCCTTGAACTCTTAATCCTTTGGGCAATTCTTTTTTTTTTTTTCCAATAGCTTTTTTTTAAAAATTTATTTTTTTTTTTTTATTGAATCATAGCTGTGTACAATAATTCAATCATGGGGTACAGTGTATGGGCTTCAGATACAATCGGAGATATGAAAATATCTCCGATGGACAATTCTTTATTACATATGATAAAATGTATTTGTGCCTGTTGGTCAGGCATAGCTTAGCTTAGTCTTTGTCCAGGGACCTGATCTTGGGCTCATTACCATACAATCTGCATTCATTTTCAAGAGGACCCTAGTTTTTTCTCAGTGGAACTTAAAGTTAACTTTGTTATGGAAAAGATACATGGTTACAGTAAAGTCTGTCTGTAATCTTAAAAGGCCCAGGGCTCCTCCCACTCTTCCCAAGGATTACCTAACAGCTAATGTGCTATGCAGAGAGGCTTTCCAAACTGCCTACTACCTAATTAGCTTTATTAAAAATACACTTCAAACTTGTCTTAAGTGGTGAGCTTATTATGTGAAAAATGGTGCAAACACAAGACTAGGGGCTGAAAACAAGTAAACAAGTGCTCACTTATCATCAAATTGGTTACAATCAACCAAAAAAGCATATTAAGATGTTGGTCTTCTTCTCAAATTGCCAAGCAGGTGGGAGGTTTGAAGGTGTCTTTTATGAGCTCTTGGTTTGAAATGAAGTGAGTGTGAGCTTCCATCCGCCTCCAGTTATTTTATGTTCATTTTAATTTTCAGTTCTCAAAGGTAATTTCCAAGTGAGATGTTGTTCTTGCTCTTCCTCTTTCAAAGTTTCATCAATTAGTGTTTGACGTGTGTATGAAATGATAAGCATTAGCTAGCGTAATAAGGAAGCAGGAAAGCACTTTGCCTTTTACAGACATGTCTTTGAAAAATTAATCACTGCTTATAAATCTTTCCTAATCTCCATTTTCTCCCCTATCAAATGAGTTTGTGTTCTGAAAGTATGAGATTTGAAGAGTCATTGCAATGTAAACTGAACACAGTGAATATAGGTTTGGCTCAATTAATTCTATTCAGCATTTAGCCACCTGTTTTTTAATCATTGCTAATTTCATAAACTCAGTCTAGGTTGGCTATGAGGTGATGGGAGCAAGATTGCTATGAAATCTTCAAGATGCTACAAATGGAAGAGGCCCCAACAGTAGAAAGATCCTCGTTACAGAATCTATGTTCTGCCAAGATTTCTCTTCCTGTGCATCCTTGGATCAATAAATTTATCTTTTCTGCCTTAGTTTCTAGCCTGCAGCATGGATCTAATAACAGTAGATTAGAAAAGGATTGCAAGGATAGTGGAGCATCCCTGCCTGGTACTCTCTAAAGTTGGACTTTCATCTGGATTTCTCCTCTTCCACAACCGCTTTGACCTTTAAAGGACCAACCAACCCTTTGATGCAGGGACTGATGATAAGTACTTTTTACGGCAATTTTCAGATAAAGAGTTTAAACCTCCATGTCTAATAAGTGTGGCAAAATATGCAGTTTTTGTGAGCTTATAGCTTTGAAAACTCTTTATCTGTATGTGATTATTCTTGTATAAATCTGAGTTCACTTGAGGGGAGTTTTCAAGGAACAACTGGAATATTTCTGGGTTGAAGGGACTCGAAGCTCTGACTAAATCATAAAAACAGTCATTTTCTTCCTTTTTCAAATGGGGAAAATGGTTGGGTTCTATGCATGCATATGAAAAAGCTTACATAAAAATCTTCAGAGTGTATACTAGCATACATATGAATTCAAGTTTACTTATAAAAAAGAATAAATCCTAAAAAAAGGAATCCTTTAAACTAGGAGTAAGTAGCACAAAATCCAGACACCATCACCACTTCTTCATTAATGTCAAGCTTCTCTTATTCTTCTTATACAACCCCAAAGCAAAGCGAAGACCCACAAAACAAAACGCCAAAGTAGATGACCAAGAAACTGCTACAGAACCATCAGTACTAACTCCACAAACAGCCAAACTTAAGCCATAACTAGCAAATATTTAGAAGGGATTGAGATCATTATTGTGACCTTGTTTCAATAGCAGAAAGGCCCTTTAGTTCATATGCAATTAGGAAATGGTTAGGGAAAGAACAGAATGGTAAAGTTCTGAATGTCAAAGATTTAAGTTTCCATCACACATCTGCTGTATCTTTAATAAAATACCGAAAGACATTATTCGGGGGGTGGGGGGCGGAGCAAGATGGCAGCTGAGTAACAGCTTCCTTGCGGCTGGGCACGGTGAGACCGGGGAGAGAGGACTTCAGGCATCTCTGGCAGGCAGGATCTACCCAGGAACTTCCCCTTGGGGACACAGGGAGACAGCATGAGGCTTCTGGACACCCTGAGGAAG
>CAUYRH010022627.1:0-15456 GCA_963574655.1 Perodicticus potto | reverse complement strand
CTACAGGCGCCCGCCACAACGCCCAGCCATTTTTTGGTTGCAGCCGTCATTGTTGTTTGGCGGGCCCAGGCTGGATTCGAACCCACCAGCTCAGGTGTACGTGGCTGGCGCCTTAGCCCGTTGAGCCACAGGCGCCGAGCCAGATGTACTCTTTTTTTATTAAATGATAAAGAGGTAGATCATGTGTACATTAATGCATTTATGGGTACAATGTGCTGATTTCATATACAATTTGGAATGCTTGCATCATACTGGATAATATATCCCTCCTCTCATTTACTTAATTATTGTGTTAAGACATTTATACTCTATACTTAATAGATCTGACATGTACCCTTGCAATATGCACCATAGGTGTGATCCCACCATTCACTCTCCCTCCATCTGACCTTCCCCCTCCCCTCTCATCCCCCCCACCTTCATCCTGGGCCTTAGTTGTGATCTATTCTTCATATGAAAGTGTGAGTGATTATAAATTTGTTTCATAATAGTACTGAGTACATTGGATACTTTTTCCTCTATTCTTGAGATACTTTACTAAGTAGGATATGTTCCAGTTCCATCCATATAAACATAAAAGAGGTAAAGTCTCCATCTTTTTTTAAAGCTGCATAATATTCCATGGTATACATATACCACAATTTATTAATCCATTCATGGGTTGATGGGCACTTGGGCTTCTTCCATGACTTGGCTATTATGAATTGAGCTGTAATGAACAATCTGGTGCAAATATCCTTGTAATAAAGTGATTTTTGGTCTTTTCAATATACTCCTAGTAGAGGAATTGCAGGATCAAATGGCAGGTCTACTTCTAGATCCCTGAGTATTCTCCATATTTCTTTCCCAAAGGGGCATATTAGTTTGCATTCCCACCAGCAGTGCAGAAGTGTTCCCTTTTCTCCACATACATGCCAACATTTGTAGTTTTTGGATTTTGTTATGTGAGCCACTCTTATTGGAATTAGATGATATCTCAAAGTGATCAAAACAGCATGGCACTGGCACAAAAATAGAGAGATAGATGTATGGAACAGAATTGAGAACCAAGAGATAAAGAGTCCCTATTTAACAAATGGTGCTGGGAGAACTGGCTGGCGACTTGTAGAAGACTGAAACTAGACCCACACCTTTCACCATTAACAAAAATTGACTCTCACCGGATAAAAGATTTAAACTTAAGACATGAAACTACAAAGATTCTTGGAGAGAGTGCAGGGGAAACACTTGAAGAAATTGGCCTTGGAGAATACTTTAGGAGGAGGACCCTCTTGGGCAATTGAAGCAACACCTAAAATACATTATTGGGATCTGATCAAACTAAAAAGCTTCTGCACAGCCAAGAACATAGTGAGTAAAGCAAGCAGACAGCTCTCAGAATGGGAGAGGGTATTTGCAGGTTATGTTTCTGACAAAGGTTTGATAACCAGAATCCACAGGGAACTCAAACTTATTAATAAGAAAAGAACAAGTAATCCCATTTCATTGTGGGCAAGGGACTTGAACAGAAGCTTCTGTGAAGAAGATAGGTGCATGGCCTATAGACACATGAAAAAATGCTCATCTTTAATCATCAGAGAAATGCAAATCAAAACCACTTTTAGATATACTCTTGAGAAGGACAGAGATTCTTTTTGGCTTTGACTAGAGCTTGTGTCTTGGTTTGCCCGGGACAGTTCTGGTTTGTGCTTGTTGTCTTTGTGTAATCGTTATTGGTGGTTCTTTTTACTTGTACAGTGTCCCATTTGGATGATGAACTATATGACCGTCTTACTTATATATTGCTTTATTTTACTTTTTAATATACCTTATTTTTATCTTACTATAGTCATATTTATATGTATTTTACTATATGTATTATGTTATTTTGCTTTTTACTATTTAGTTTCCTGGAAAGTCGATAAGACATTTTGTCAAAAATCAAAATTTGGTTAAAGTAATTAATTATGGGATCTAACTGAGGTTTTGGGGGCATTAATGTCATTGAATCTAGGGGAGCATTTTTGAACAGTTTGTGACCATCATTGACTATCTCATGCATATTTGTCAATTAATTTTAGAAGCTTCATGGGAGGCTAATGAGCTTTATGTATACAGCACATGTTCACAGGCAGTAAGGTATACAACTAGACTGGGTTTTTGTGATATAGGAACTATTCAGTCTAAAATTCAAGGGACCTAACCCTAATCCCTTACTACTCATAAATGTTAGTCTCATGGTAATTCAGAATAGCCCAAATGATGGAAATTTGAAACAAGAATAACAAGTAAGCTGGGGCTTGGATGATATCATGCTACTAGAGCTCAAAGTTAGTAGGTTGCAGTGTCAGCATTAGACAAATGTTTAGCACACATATAAAGTACACTATACCATTAGGGGTAATTGCAATAATGGAGAGATGGCATGTATCTGAAAAATCTAGGACTACAAATTGCGTAGAGTAATCCAGTGCAAGATTGCATTGGAGACACTGCTGCTGTTGGGAAGAGTAGGAGCAGGGTCCTGGTCATTGAGGATAGGGGGAGAGCTTTGGAGAAAGGACTGGGGCTTCCTTTATCCTTTCCTTAGGTATCATTATGCTTGGGTTACTAGAGAAGTTTGACTTGAGGTTCTTTATTCGTGGACTCGTCATAAAGTGCTGGAGAGTGCTATCTACCATGGTTATTAGAATCTGAAAATGGAAAGGATGATACAAACTTACTGGCTTAGATCCAGAAAAATATCTGAGCTTAAGAAGTCTCAGACAGAAAGGAAATTACATTAAAGATGTAGGCATAAGACATTTGTTTCTTGCTTAATGGTTGATTCCCAAACAAAGTTGTTCTCCTTTCCTTCCAAAGTTCCAGGGAAATAGACATACATTTCCCTGCATAAAGAAATTCTTTGAAAATCTAACAAGTAATCTGTCTGTGGTTCAGAATGATCTCTTTAGGATAGTTGTGTTTTTAACTGTCTCTGTGTTCAGGGGTTTAAATCAAAGATCCTACAGATCTGTAAGCATTGTCTGAACTGAGGAAAAATTGTAAACATTAAGCACTTTGGTTAATGGTTGAAAGCCCTGTTGTAACCCAACAGAGAATAAGCTAGAAGTCATTCCTAATTGGCCTGGTGGGCGAGGCGGGAGAGAGAATTCTGAAGCAGCTTAGCAGCCAGCACAGGTATTGGCAGACAAAGAAGCCTCTGGGGAAGCAAAAGAGGAACCAAAGGCTTTTGCTGTATGTCTGATCAAACCTCTTAGGAGAAAGGAGAGGGAAATTGATGTACTGAGAAACCCGATGAGTAGTATTATAAATGGCCTATTGGGGAATCCCAGAGGAAGCTGAATTCCTAACGAGAAAGCAATGTATTAGGTTAAACAGAGTGACACTTTCTTTTTAAAATTAGTTTTTTTTTTACTTGTTCTCAGGAAAATTTCAGAACTAAGCTCTGGAGAATTGAGGGCGCCTGGGACTGTGCCCAAAGTAAAGCATGGAGAATTATTAAGTTAAAATAGGATGTGTCTCATCTCTTGAGTGAAATAGAGGGGTAAAATAACAGAACACTGAATTTAGAGTTAGGTGAAGGCGAAGAAAGGAATAGCAGAGGGGTTGCCTAGAGAGGTGGCAAGGAGACCAGCCAAGTGCAAAACAAGGGCCTTTCAGGAGAGTGTGGACAATGATGTCTGATATTCAGAAAAGTAAAATCAGAGGAGTCTAAGGAAGAATCCATTACTTCTTGCAATGATGAAGGTTTTTCTTAATGTTTAGGTGACTGGAGAGGATGGAGACCTAATTGCTTCGAGTTGAAAGAGACAGAGAAAAGGAGAGAGGTGTTTTGTGTTGTTTTAAACTAAACGGGAAAGAATAGAGCATGTATGTAGACTCTGACAGGGAGTTAGTAGAAAGGGAGAGAGAACGATTATGAAAACTTCAGGCATGTTCCTGATGAGGAAATTCGAGGAGCTCTACATTTGCTAGCGTTAGAACTTTATTCTGTGTGGCCCAGACAACTGTTTTTCCTCTTTCTTATTTGGATAATACTGCATATAGATGAAATAGCTCCTTTTATTGTCAACTTCATCTCATTTAGGATTTAGACCTATAAGAAAATTATCCTTCTTAAGTATGTCACCTCTTTTTGTTCATGTTCTTTTAAAATTCAAACACATCATTGAACTCTGTAGCACGTTGCTTTGTCTTCTTGACCCCATTTTCGTCATTGATCCTACTTGTGATTTTTTTAATGACATCTACTTTTGTGAATCTTCTCTTTTGATACTACCCTTATCTTAGTAATTTGGAGTAAAAAATAAAATTTATTGAACAATGGGTTAAGCTCTGTTTTCTCACCTGTAAAAAATAGGGTTGATAATCGAATTGATTTCACACAGTTGTGAAGAATATATATGATTGAATACATTTTGTGTTCAGAACTTTGTCTCACATAAAATATGTGTTCATTGAACATCACCTATTCCTTTTTTCCTTTATTTCTTACAACAATCATGGAAAAGATTTGACATAAGCTAATATCCTCCTTTTTATAGATGAATGAAGAATCTGAGACCCATGAAGGTTGAGTCATTTGCCTACAATCGCAGAGCTAAATGGCAAATCTAGAATTCAGACCCAGTCAGTCCAACTCCAGAGCTGAGTTCTTAATTTTTATCTTTTTTTTTGGGGGGGGATTTCAAACTCTACTTTCTTAAAATCTATTCTTACCCTGTCCTATCCTGTTAATTATTATTATTATTTTTTTACCCCATTAATTATTAACTCCAGAGGTACATAGCCAATTTCTCGCCTAATTCTTGTGTTTTCCTTTGTACCAATGCTGTAATTTCCCTTTAGTCATTTCTCATTCGTATTTGCCACTGTTCTAGGAAACTCCAATAGTGACATCATGGCTATTTACTTCCATTATGTCACCTAAATGATTTGTGGCTTCCATATAGTAGGTGCCTGCATGAGACAGAGCTGTCACTGCTCCCCTCCCTTCCTATCAGATTCATCTTGGACAAAGTTTCCCATTCCATTGGTGCTTCTCGTGTGGACTTCGCCCAAGATTTGATGGCACTCGTTTCTCTTCTAGACTTTCCATTCACTATCATATGAGTGGATAGCAAACTTAACTACTGAGTTGCTAGCACCTTCACAATCCTTGAATCCTTCTCACAGGTAGCAGAGGAACTAATACTATCTTAGGAACTATACCCTAAAAAAAAATTCCTTCAAATAGGTTTCTTTGACTATTAGACCCAGGCTTCCTGAACCCCACCTGAAGTATTGTATTTTCCTGGCACTTGGTGTCATTGTAGTTAAGGATTCAAAATTGAGTGAGTTAAGAGTAGAAAATGATTCTCTGTACCTGTCGTGTTCTTTAAAACTCTTGCCAAATTTTTCTGATCTTCATTCTCATTTTTTAGTCACTTTCCTTGTATATTTGTATCTAAGTTAATTGCATTTATATTGTTTATGTGCATTTATGCACATGAACTGATAAAACTTCCTTAAGTTGTTAATCATTTTTTTGTGATAATTGATGTGACCTGAGCTAACTTAACATTGACCCCTCTGTTAAAAAGATGGCTTATTTAATTAGTAAGACCTGGAGAGAACCACTCTATTGAAGGCTATTTCTTCTAATAAACGTGGTTATGTAGATGATGCTAATAATTACAAATGCAGTTAGTGAGGCTGGCATGGCTCTGCTTACAGATAGTGTTAGTAGCCACTTTGTAATATTTATGTTTCCATTTCTACTTGTCAAAAACTTTTCCTTGTATTATAATATTTGTGTGTCTATATGAAAAAGAAAGCTCAGCGAGGTAGGCAGAATTGGCAGGTTGAATGAGGGGCCTGTGTTTATACACCTGATGGGGAACAGAGCTGCACTGAAAACTTGGATGTCTCTCCTCTCATCTGTCACTTTCTTACTGTACCTCAGAGCTGGAGCCAGTCCATCGATCTGAAATGAGTAAATTTCTCTTTTTTCAAATATCCTATATAACTCAGTCATACTTTCTCCTTAGTTACTTAGAATTGGTGATTTTTATGGTGTACTGATTAGATGTATCCTGGACACATGAGTAATTGTGTTCTCTTGTAAATTCAAAATCTTTGAGTCTTTATCTTTAAAGGATGATTTAATTAAAAGAAAGAAATTCATTTTCAAAAAATCAAAATCTTTGAGTCCATTTGGCTAATTAGTAATCTGGATTTCTAAGATCATGGTAAAAATTTGTGTATTTAAAAACAAAGAAAAAGGGAAAGGGAATGTTAATTCTATGTATTGTAAACAGCATACAATACACACAACCATGGGCATAGGACATTAATTAAATTAAATTAATTAATTAATTTATATTTATTTATTTATTTATTTTTAGAGACAGAGTCTCACTTTGTCACCCTTGGTAGAGTGCTGTGGCGTCACAACTCACAGCAACCTCCGGCTCCTGGGCTTTGGCGATTGTTTTGCCTCAGCCTCCCTAGTAGCTGGTGCCCACCACAACACCTGGCTATTTTTTGTTGCAATTTGGCTGGGGGCGGATTCGAACCCATTACCCTTGATATATGGGGCCGGTGCCCTACTCACTGAGCCACAGGCACCATCCTATTTATTTATTTTTGAGACAAGGTCTTACTATGTCGCCCTTGGTGGAGTGCCGTGGAGGCACAGCTCACAGCAACCTCAAAGTCTTGGGCTCAAGCAATTCTCTTGCCTCAGCCTCCCTAGTAGCTGGGACTACAGGTGCCTGCTATGATGCCCAGCTATTTTTTGTTTGTTTGTTTAGCAGACTTGGGCTGGGTTTGAACAGACCAGTCCCAGTGCATGTGCCTGACACCCTAACCGCTGATCTATGGGCATTGAGCCAGGCCACTAAGTTTATAGTGTTGATTTTTGATAGTAATTTCTCTATAGCTACCTTCTAGGATTTTCTTTTTGTTTGCGCTTTGAACAGGAGTAGCAACAAATCTTAGAAATGAGGCAAATGGTAGTGATTAAAACCTTTGTGATATTTGCTATTCAATTCACCATATTTGCAGATACGCTACTCTTTCACACACAAAAATACACTGTAAGGTACTATACTACATGAATTAAAGTCCCATTTATTTTCTGGGCTAGGGTTTGTTTGTAAGGTGCTGTTAGGGAAGCAGTCTCCTGAGAAGCTTGGACTATAAGTGTGTGCCAGCATACCAGGCTAATTTTTCTGTTGTTTTTTTTTTTGTAGAGACAGGGCCTTGCTGTGTTGCCTGGGTTTGTTTAGAACTCCTGGCCTTAAGCAGGCCTTACGTCTTGGCCTCCCAAAGTGCTGGGAGTAGAGGTTGAGCCTCTGCACCTGTGCTCGTGGAGTATTTAGTGAAGCCAGACTGAATAAAAGCATTTAGTGCAAGAAAAAGCCAATATAACATGGATTCTTCTCAAAGGGGCTAACCTGTGTTTTCTCACATGAAAAGAAATGAGATTTCTTATTAAGAAAAGCTAGATTTGGTAGCAGAGGCTTAACATTCCTGAGTAACATCTTGTTTAAGATCTTGTGAGTTCGCCTTACTTTGTCGCACTAAATCTAGCAAAGCAGATGGCTCTGTAGAAAAGGGATGCTAGCGTCCTGTTCAGTGGCAATGAACGCTCATGTGGTTGCTTGGAAAGCTGTGGAAGTAGCTTAGGTGAATTTAACATTGTATATTCTGATGGTTTTGTCATTACAAGGAAGATTTGCCACTAGATACTTTATTTGTATGTGGTCTGACAATTAAGTTTGCGAACTCATGCTACAAAAAGTGCTCCATACCCCATTGCTGAATGTCACTGCAGTCACCTTCAGAGTCCACTGACACCCGCACCTAGCCCACCCTTCAAAGCAATTTTGGAACTCTTTTTCTGGAATGGCTTCATATTACTGGCATCATATTATTTTTGATGTCTCAATGTCATCAAAATGTCTTCCTGTCAATGTTTCTTTTATCTATGAGTGAAGGAAAAAGTTGTTGTGGGCTAGGTTAGGTGAGTAGGGAGGGTGTTCCAATACAGTTATTTATTTACTGGCTAAAAACTTCCTCACAGACAGGGCCGTGTGAGCTGGTGCGTTGTGATGCAGGAGCCATGAGTTGTTGCCTACAATTTTCAGTAAAGGTTTTCCTATTTCTCTATTGATGTTTACTTGGTACACTATCCTTCCCACAGTCAGTCAACAATTTTGCCATACAGTTTTATGATTTTTTGCCTTGTTTTCATCAGTTCTGTGTGTTACTGGCCACCTTGACCTTTCTTCATCTGTGATGCTTACTCTCCCCTCAGAAAAACACTTAATCATTTGTGCATTGGGGTTTTCTTCATGGCATTGGCCCCATAAACTTGGGCTTGCATGTTCTGGATTTTACTCCCACTCTTACCAAGTTTAACAAGAAATTTATTAATGTTTGTTTGTTGCTCTGATTCGAGCTCAACATTCTCACAATGGCACACAAAACACCCACCAATAATAATGAATGCCACTCAGAAAAACTCTGCCACATGTCAACATGAACATAGCTGTGAGAGGCTGATATACCAAGGTTATCAAACCTTACTGAGTTGTTAGTACGTTGCTGCCTACATAAGGGCACAGTGTTAGGTTCATGAACATATTTGCCACACCTCGTATATGTAACTACTGCATTGAAGTCCTAGAAATTAATTCACTTTTAGTGTATTTAATTTTTATTTATAAATATATTAGTGTTATAAGCTGTTTTGATCTGCATTTATACCATGAGGCATAGTTAGGAGACTTACAAACTCATTTAGGGTTAAAAATGTATATTTAACTTCTTTGGATGGACTTTGCTGACGTGTTAGCTTGTACTTCATTGGTTCTTATTTATATTGTTCAAAGTTCTACTTTCAAAAACTTAGTAAGTAACGAAAATGTTGATTAATGTCTAACAAGACCCAATATCTAATTACTGTGTCATTTTGCAGCCAGCCCAGCATCCAGATCCCTCTGGAGTCTGCTTGTCTTCTTTATGTCCTAGCACTCTCCTTACTTCTGCTCTCCAGGCTTTAAATATACTTTTCTCTCCTCAGTTTTGTGTCTTGGTCCATGATGGATCTTTGCATATGGAGGAGGTTTACCTCTCCTTTTTGTATGTCTCTATTCTATCCCACCTCTAAGGCTTAATTCAAGTCCCACTGACACCATGAAACTTTCCTGACTGCTGACAATACTATTTTCTTGACCAGACTTTGTTTGGCTCCTCTAAGCCTTTGACCTTTGGCCCCCATCCTTGACAGGCCTGCATAGCCCAATTTCAACACGAATCCTGCTGAATCAGTCCAGTGTGAATCCTCTTGATACTGGATCACCCCGCTTCCCTCATCAAGAGTTACTTTAGGTCAGCTTGCCAAGAATTCCCCCTACCCTTGACATCTCCTTTTAGTAATTTTCCATTCACCAAGCCCACAACCTGCTCCTGGCTGGGAATCTCTACTTGGATTTTTCTATTCAGGGTTGAACCTGATCTCTTTCTCCCTGTAATAGTCTTGACACCTATCAAGATAGTCTTTTCTACCATTTTACCAAGTGTCTGAATAATTTTTTCTTTAATACTTCTTGCGTGATTCAGTTACTGCCTTGTTTGGTATCTTCTTTACTTCCTAGTGGGCATCAACTTATTTTTTAGCACCTGACGTAGTGCTATTAATAGACATTCTGCTAATAAATGTTACCTAGGTAACGCTTGGAAACAGTGTTTAGGAATGCCCTGATTGGACTCTGTGAATCTTATGTAAAGAGACTGCCCAGTGGCCTATTGTAGACGAGACATAGGAAATTCTTTTTTCAGCTACACATTTGGATACTGCATTTGGATGTAGTCTCAGTATCTGGGTTCATGGAGCAAAATTGGCTAGTGTATTTATCCTGGAGAGGATTTAATTGGTTATTTCCTGTCACTGTGTATGGAACACTCTCATTAGACTGAATTCCTGCTAGGCCATCTCAGGGACACTATGTCCCATAGGTCTTTACCCCACGTGGCTGCCAGGCCCATCCACGGCTTCCCCAGTCAGTCCTCTATTGCTTGGCTAGCAAGGTTGCCTTCATCAAAAAATCTAAATGCAGGAGTCATGAAACTTTATGAAAGAAAGAAGTGCTGGAGACATTTTCCTTAAAGGAAAGTAAAAGCTTACTGGAACTTAAAGCTTTTGGGGTTCTTACTTCAGCCTCTCCAGTAAAAAGATAAATATTTCAGATGGTATATGAAGCCAGCACATTGTACCCCTTGATTGCACTAATGTATGCAGCTATGATTTAATAAAAAAAAGTAAATAAATATATAATTGAACCACAACAAAATAAATGACCACATATTAAAGTCATATATAAAGACATTTTTTTGGAAAAAATACCTGTACATAGAAAAAAATTTAGAAAGATATACATAGATTTTGAAGAATTTACCTCTGAATAGTGAGATTATTTTTGATTTAATATTTTTTGTGTCATTCAACTATTCTGCCGTAAACGTGTCCCAGAGTTACAACTTAGGATAAGAGTTACTAATGTCATACTATACATGGATTTATTTTGAGGTTTGTAAACAATTACTAGAAACCACTAAGAATAATGGCATTACTTTCAGATTAAATGACTTGATCATGAGTGTTTTATGCCAGTGTTCCTGGCGTGAACAGAGTGTCTGTGAATGAAGGAATAGTCTCTGAGTGTGGACTACGCACCTTTCTTCCATGATTTATTCTTTACTTACTGCTACCCCACAGAGAGTTTACGAAGTCTGACTTCCTAGATCCAAATGGGGCTCTGCCTCTTCTAGTTGTGTGCTTTAGAACAAATTAGTGAACCATCCCGTTCCTCAGTTTCTTTATAAAGAGAGGATAATTGTGTTCACATAGAATGCTATAGGGATTAAATTAGACAGCGTGATACATGTAAATAAAGTCCTTGGTCTGGGCACGCCACATTGCAGACACCTGAACATAAGTGCTCTTTCTGAGTTAAAAGCCACTATCTTGATGTAAAAAAAAATTTTTTTTTCCACTATCTTGATTTTAAACTTACTGTGCATAAAACCTGTTCATTCCAAATCAGGCTAATTTGTACTCTATTGCTTAGGCTCTATTGCAAGATTTTGGACAAAATATTAGCATAGATTATTGTCATAAAAAATTACATATAAATTTTATAAAAGTTTTTAGTATAATCAGCTACTCAATATAATATATGAATTAATATAAACTCTAATCTTCAACATGTGTGGGTAGATTTTGTTTACCTTTTATTTAATCAGATCATTTTTACTTTGATACCTGTTTTGCTTGTAAAATAGTCTGTGTTAAGCGATACTTTATTTTTAGAAGAATAGTGTTTTAGATTTAGGTAATTCGTAGTATTGTTGTGTAATCTTTTTCGCATAAAAGCCTAAATCAAAGTAAATAAAATAGGCATTGTTTGATATTATTTTTTGTTTCACTTTAAGCATATTTAACAATATTTTCTATAATTATGAAAGTAACACATTTGTTTTGGAGAAAAATGAAAATCATTGATACTCTTCTTGGTTTAATATTGTCTGTAGTCCTCAGGCTACTGTGAAATTTTCTTTGTGGGTTCTCCACGGGCCTTTGCAGCCAACCAAAAAGAGAAAATACTAGCTTAATGTCATGGTTGTAACATAAACTGAAGGGGTATGTGTGTATGTTGGTCTTTATTAGAATGGGTGGAGAATAGTCTGAACTCCGAATACCCTTGCTGTAATGACTCTCCACGGATGGTTTAAGTGTTTTCTCCTGCTATTCCAAACTTCACTTAATTTCATATGGCTATTTTTGAATGTGAAATGCAAGATCTCTATGGTTAATGCTACTTGGCAATGAGTATTTGGGGACTTCTCAAAACTTTGTTGTGGTGAATCAGTGATGTGTTTCCTGATGCTTTTAACTTCTTCAGAGATGCTTTTTCTTTACTCTCTTATGATGCTGGATGTATACCTCTACTAGAGAAAGGGGAACAATTATGACTCTACTTGAGAGATAAGAACATTGTGTTTTATACTTACCTTTGGAATAGGAAGCTTAAAATGCTATAAGGTTGAACATTAGACTTTATCTCCTTTTTATTTTATCCCAGCTCATGGAATGATTCACTCTGATTGTGATGTTGTAATTAGAGTTTTAAAAAAGAAAATTACGAATGGATGGATTTGACTTTGATTTTTAGGTATGAGATACAGCATGTAAGAATCAGGCAGAAAATAATAAGTAATCCAAGGTTGGGGAAAAGTGATAATATCATTAAGAAGTAATCCATTTCTTTTCTGCTTTTTTGAAACATTTTCTGTAGGCAACAAAAGCTACTGAAGATAAAAATCTATTTGAAGTGGCTACTTGACCTCAGAACAAGAAAATTTGATTTCTCTAGAAATGTAAAATGCAACCTTTCAAAGAGGACAGTAATGTGCTTCTCCAGACAAGTGTGCTTGGAAGTGGGAATAGGGAAAAACAAAACAAAACAGAAATCCCAACTGCTCCTTCCTCTTTCTCTGCTTCATTCTTTTCTTCTTCTTCTTTTTTCCGTTATTTGGTATTTGTGTTCACATCATCTCTTCATTTTTAGTTTTCACTGAATATGGATATATGTGGATAATTGTGTGAAAAATCAATCTGAAAAACTCAAAGGGACTCATAAGGGACTACATTTTACTTATTTTTCATGAAACCATCACATCTCATCAAAGAAAGAGGGCCCTTCTCTATTAATTTCAGGAGCGTGTTTAGTAGGCCAGTTTCTATCTGTGGATGTCCTTTTGTGCTTTGCCTTCTCTTGATGTGTTAGTAATTCTGCCATTCCTGGTCTTTGATAAGTTTGCCTTACTTTTCCTTAGAAACTTAGCTTTGATCATCATGCATTTAAGTTCTTGATGCTGTCCTGTCTCCTCTACTCGCTGCTAATCTCCTCAAGGGTTACATGTGTATTACTTGGTGCTTCACCTGGTTCCTTGGTACTGCGAGGTATTCCCCTTCAAAGCTGTAAGAAATGTACAGTCCACTGTCATAAACCTCCAAAGGTTACAGTGTCAAAATGAATGCGGAAAGTCTCTCAGATCTGACCAACCAAACATCAGACCAAATGAGCCACAGTTCAACACAGCGAGAAAAGGGGGGAAGGACTGGAAACCAGGTGGAAGCTCATGTTTGAAGTTCACACACAAAAGATACTATGGGGTAGAAAGGTGACGGAAAACAAGTATAATTACTCCCTTTCTGTTTTGCTTACATCGCTGCTTCCAAGGATAATCAGATTAAGGCATGAACGTGCAGAATGTAGGAATGAATTAAGTTATCAAATGTCTTAGGACATCGGAAGTATGTCCGAGTACTGTGGTTCTCTAAAGAGTCCTGATTTAACACCTGGGATGAGTGTCACAGAATTTATGGAAATTTGGAGTTGAGCTGGTTTCATCACTGTTAGTTATCTTTGGGGAACTGTGAAAGGTGAGAGAGGCATTAGCAGCTTTCAGATGTCCAGATATTCACAGAAGATGATAAAGTCTGTGAATCAGAGCTGATGGAGAAGGTGGAACCTTCCCCTGCACGCCTGCTGTGTTCTTCCTTCTCTAATTAAATTTTAGGGCAAATTATTGCTCACATGATGTCTGAGCAGTTAGAAACTAAAATAGTGAGTAGGAATTAGTAGAAAATTATCTCACACCTAAATAACCTTACTTCCTTTTATTGATCAGATTGGTAAGCTGGTGGACTAACAGAACTCTGCAGATACTGTGTTTCTGCTTATTCTTTAAACGTTGGTAAATGTTCCTGATTATGTTCTGGGAGATGAGAGTGTTATACAGGCAGTTGGATGATATACTGTGGCTGGTGATGGATTTAAGACAGGCTGATTATATCTAAGAGTGCTAGAGTTTCCAGTAGGTGCTGTTTTAATATTTCTTATTTACATGGTAAGGGTTTGGCTTTCTCCTTGGCCACTGAGCCCGACTGTGTGCCAGGAATTGTGCAATGGGCAGATTTTCCAGGACATTCTAAAGGTAGAGGTGGAACATCGTCAGTGTGGGACTGAGAGAGTGGCCATGATGAGCAAGGACTGGACAGGAGAGTTTGAAAGTGAAAAGAGAAGGAGGGAGCAGGGAGGCAGACCATGAATTGGAGTCACATCTCCCCAGGGTGGATGGAGTGGGGGACAGGAGTGTTGTGCCAACAAGCAGTGCTCAACCCTCATCCTATTTGGTGTTTTCATTCAGACCTGGCATTAGGAACCTAGAAGAATGGGTGGCCAGTGCCTTGTTGTTAACTGAGCTGGAATTAGAAGAGAGGCGTGAGCAGTTTGTGGCTGCTAAGGAGTTGGGATTTTATTAGTGACAATTCAAAGTCCAAAATCATATATAAAAAGTGAATTGTTAGGTGTGCATAAGTTAGAGATGGTGTGATTTCAGGGCTCAGGAAGAAAACTCAGGGGTTTTAATTGCTAGCAAGCTCAATTCAATTTTACAAGGTTTTGTGACTATGACAGTTCAATACATGCTTAGAGCAAATTTGTACAATTTCAGTTTCAATGATGGGGCAGAGAGCTATCCAGGCCTACTCAGCACTTACCAGGCAATCTCTGGCAGTGTGTGAGCCCTGGCAATCACATTTCAAGAGAGATTAATGGGCTGAGACTTATCAGGAAGTTTGCAGCTAAGACTATGAGGGTGCTCAAAAGAATTGAACAATTCTGAGTGGTTGTACTTAACCTGGCAGGGAGAGACCATGATCACAAGGTGGTTTTCCCAGGACGAGGCTCATCCACGGCACTCTGGTTGTGCTGACCCCTGCGATTTCCCCAAATGAGAGAAACTCAACTGCATAATTTGTGGTAGAGGGGGACTGCATTTGGGCTTTCCCAAAAAAAAAAGAAAAAAAAAATCTGAATGGTTATAGTGAGAAGGGGGACATCAGTGTTGGAGTGACCAGGCAGAGAAAGAAAGGGCATGTGAAGCTGGTAAAGGAACCTGAAGGCTTAACACAATGGTTCTCAGCCCTCTTTGAACAGTAGAATAACAGATGGTGTTTAAAAAAATACAGATGCAATCATGGGGTACAATGTGCTGGTTTCATTTACAGTCTGAAATATTTTCATCAAACTGGTTAACAGAGCTTTCATGGCATTTTCTTACTTACTTGTGTTCAGACATTTACATTCTGCATTTAGTAAGTTTCACCTGTACCCTTCTAAGATGCACCGTAGGTGTGATCCCACCAATTACCCTCCTTCCACCCATCCTACCCCCCTTCCCTTGCCCCTTTCCCCATATTCTTATGCTATAATTGGGTTATAGCCTTCATATGAAAGCTATAGATTAGTTTCATAGTAGGGCTGAGTACACTGGATACTTTTTCTTCCATTCTTGAGATACTTTGCTAAGAAGAATATGTTCCAGCTCTATCCATGTAAACATGAAAGAGGTAAAGTC
>CAUYRH010022625.1:0-24452 GCA_963574655.1 Perodicticus potto | reverse complement strand
TGTGTTTCAGAGCAATTAATCACCTAATAAATGTGTCTCTAATGAGCATTTGCCAACAGTTTGATGTTGGTAAAAATAATGTGTTTCACATCTGCTGTTTCTGAAGCCAAAAGGCATCAAAATAATATCTGTGGCTAGTGAGGGTTGTACTTAAATGAGAATCAGTGCTAATAGGAAAGAAAAAGCAAATGGAATCAAAAAGAAAAAAATACTCTCATATTTATGAATTAACAAAAACATAACGTAGCTGTTAATTGTTGAGTGATCAACTTATTTCTGGTGCTATTCTGAATGTTGTACATTAGCTCATTTAATCATTAAAATGCCTCAATAAAGTAGATGCAATTTTTATCTTCATTTCAGCTATGAGGAAACTGAAGCAGTGCACACCAGCCAGGGCTGGAGTTTGTCTAGGCAGCCTGTAAATTTCAAACTGTTGATTACGATAGGTAACACCCAGCAGTTATTGTGTACTAAGTACTCATTTTATGTACTTTACATATATAAATGATTACATTTTGACTCCAGCACTTTGAGGTGGGCATTTTCACACCATCTTACAGAAGAGGAAGTGAGGCACACAAAGGTTAAGTGGCACAAGTAATAATGGTTGAGTCAGAATCACACTCACACAGCTTGGCTCCAGAATCCAGTTTCCTCTCCACATACCTGAAAGGTTCTGTTTTTGAAACTTTCTCATGTAGACAGAGTATTTTCTAAGACATTGCTGCTATTGATATTTTAAAAGTATTTGAAAGTAAAAAAAAAAATTGCTTTTGATGGGCCAGTAAACTTCCCTTTCTGAACCCCACTTTCCCTGAATGAAGAACAAGGTAATCTGTCAGTAACTTTTAGGTGCACAGTTCTATAATCAAAATGCTTTCGATATCATGTGCCAAGATATCTTCTCTTCTTTTGCCAGTTTTCTATTGTGTTTTGACATGCTGGGATTTATTCTGTGTCTTATTATTGTAATGATTAATAATCATTCATAGTAAGCATTAGAGAGTACTGTATGCTAAGTGCATTACTTGGTGAGTCTACTTCATCCTACTTTATCCTCACACAAGCTTTCGTCTTAGTTATATTACTCTCCTATTTTACAGATGAGGAAACTGAGGTTAGAGCTTAGAACCTTATTCAAGTCACACAACCAGGAAATGGCAGAGCTGGGATCAAACGCAGAAAGCCTCACTCTTGAAACTCAGAAGTCCAGTCTGTTTACCATCTTGCCCTTTTGTTGTGTGTTCCAAATCTGAAACACAAAGTCAGATGAGACTTAAAGAAAGAACAATCACTTGGGCTTGGGCTACAGATAAGAATGTGGAGTCAGAGGAAATGAATGACCTGTCTCAAATCACAACTTTCTCACCCACCCAAGTGATAACTTCCACAATTAAGAACCTTTCTCTTGGGTTTTGTATGTGGGATCTCAAGGAATAGGTTAAGATATGAGGAGAGGAAGCAGTGATTTAACCATGTATTTTTCTGAGAAACACAGACAATTAGCTCCCTCATGGTGAACAAAGGGCAGGACGCTGAAGGGATAGATACGGTGTCTGAGTTGTGGGTGAAGCTTCTGGACCTCTGCTTGTGAATGAGAACTGGGGGAGGCCTCTCCGGCATGGTTGTGTGTGTGCACATGTGCAAAACCGTGTCTGTGTGTGGTGGCCTCAAATAGTTAAGGAATCACACAAAGTTGGGTACCAGACCCCAAAGAAAACATATTACTTCGGGGAAGGAAGCAGCCGATTGAATATAAGAAGATATTAAGAAAACAAAAGGTCTGTCTCAAATCGGCGATAAACTGGGAGGACGGAGGCAGCCTTAAGATTGTTCCCTATTGAAGAAATTCCTGGAAACACTGATGTAGTGGGAAATGACTTTAACCAAATCAGGGTTTGGAAGGCTAGTGAGATCAGCTAGCCCAAACTTTGGCCTGCACACAGCCCGCCAGTCACTTCAGATGGCAGCTGTTTGAGGCCCATTTTTCAGAATGAGAATCTATGGCCACCATTCCAGTGATTACCTGTACTCAGGGTTGAGAAAGCCATTACAGATCTAAATCCATCTACATCTTCTTGATCTCCAGCCTGTCCTTAAGACAGATAAAGAAGGTTATGTCAGCACCCACCTCAAAGACCCTAATATTTCTGGAGCCATCACTAAATCTCCTTCATAATCTCCTGCTTGCCTATGAGATACTTCATTTCCTTCCACTTCTACCTACTTGTCTGGTTTTTGTTCTCAATTGTACATCTTCCAACACAGCAGAACGCCAGGTATCATTTATGAGACTCAGAGTATTTGTACCATGCAGGAAATGACCATCATTCTCAACTTTGCTGAGAAGAAAAGAAGTAAATTTCATGCCCACAGTGGGACTAGGATTTTGTGAATAATGAGGAATCCCAAAAGAAGAGACATTCCTTGGAAATCTATAGGAAAATTCCTTCCCTAGTCTTAGTCTTTAATGGCCAAAGAAGTAATGATAATAATGTTCTTAAGAGGAGTTATCATGGGAATGAATCATGTATCATTTGGGAATGTTTAACATGTCCTTAAGGTTAGGAATACCATTCGGGAGTCACGAATCCCAAATCTGTGTCCATGTACGATGGTCATTCATGAAGAGTAATTTCATTATTCATTCTGCTCGACATTTATGATTGTTGAAGTTGACTAACACTGTCACTTGTTGTTTACAGGAATGTAACCTGGAATAGTTTAGCTATCCCAGACACACACTGCTCACCAGAGCTGGAAGAAGGCTACCAGTGCCCACCCGGGTTTAAATGCATGGACCTTGAAGATCTGGGACTTAGCAGGCAAGAGCTGGGCTACAGTGGCTTTAATGAGATAGGTCTGTCTTACTGGTAAAATACATTTTCAGTTTCTATTTTATGATGTTGATGATGGAGAGAATCATTGCATAATTGATATTTCATGTTATGACTGGCTATAGTATGGAAGAAACACAGATGCAAATTTTAATTCTATTCCAATATCATAATATGTACTACTCTACAAGCTGTAGCATATGGACTATGTGTACATGTAACCATGTTTGTACAGAGTTTAAGATCTCTTATTTTAGACTTTTAATTCAGAATTATAGCATTTTAAAATATATGTTTGTTGAATGATGTTCAGGGTTGTTGACACAAAGATAAACAAGACTTGATCCTTAAGGTAAGTCTTAAAAACAATAATACTAGATATTGATGAGTGCATGAGAGCCAAAAGTACCCCTGGAACAGAAGACAACTAATGAAATAATGAATGTGCATCAGCTATATAACAGACGTATGGGAAATGCTTGTACATAGGAACAGCTTGCTCACATGTGGGCATTTCTTCTGGGCTGGTGCCATTAAGTCCTGCAATGTGCCATTGTTAGGGCTGAAAACGCCGCTGAGAGACCACCATGCACACATGTAAAAGCAAAGGAGTATCTTTATTCAAGCATATGCTCGGGCCGCAGAATTTTGAGAGTCAGGCTGCTCAATCTGCGACCCCCTTACAAGGGGTGTTCAAGCTCTTATACTATCACAAAGCATCTTGGGTTGCAACAAAATGCTAGGGGAGATCGCGGGGGGGAATACTGTGCGAGGCTACTGGTTGGCTGTTCAGAGTCCAAGGGGTCCTGATAGGTTGAAGCCCTTTGCGGTCAAGGACTTTCCAAGAAGGGTGGTGTGCTTGCTCCTGAAATGGGGGTCCCCACCTAGGCTGGCTGCCTCCTCCCTGGGTGGTGCTGCTTGTGTTTTTTCCCAGAAATGGGCCTTGGGCTCAGAATGGGGCCCAAATAGCATCCACCACAAAATGGTGTCACTGCTGCCTCTTCACCACTATACCCATAATTAAAGAATGTAGTATCTGCTATATACTTGACATGATTGCGTTTCTTATGATTCCATGCACATTGCACATATTTCATTCTTAACGCAAAAAAAAATGAGATTCTAAACAAGTATTTTATGCTTTGAGGTTGTGTTATCAGAGTTACTTTCTTTAACTAATTTTTTCCCTAAATGTTACAAGGCCCAGGTGCATTTGAGAGTATTCCTGACACCTTTACTCAGAGGCTAAGAGAAGAAACTTTGAATATGCAATAGGGTGGTGGTTGTACTTTTCTAGAAACTGCATCTATGTCCTGGCCTCTGGTGTGGTTTCACTTCTCAGGGGGCACCTCTGTGACAAGGGATTTCATGACCAGAGATGAGCCTGGTGTCTGTCAGTCCTGAATGGCATCTGCTAAAACGATCCCCCATCAGAAACAGCATCTGTTGAACCCCATTCCCATCCCAGCTTTCCATCCGCAGCAGCTCCTGGATGGTTAAAGACCTCTGGCCTAAGTACTGGAATTTCAGAAAGAATATGCGAAGGTCTTGTGTTGATTGAGGAATACTTACTTCCCTGATTTATGAACAAAAACCACAAAGTTGCAGCTTTTAGGCAGAGTGTAATGCTGAACTTAGACCGAAAAACACCAATAGTGGCATTTTATAGTCTTGTTTTGCAAAGAATATCTTAAATTTTCTTCTCTTATACTGCAGTGAGCCCTCACTTTGGATCTCCAGCCTTGTAGTTAGAAGGTATCCTTCCTTCTCTTTTGGCTAATGACATAATTCCCTATTTCACAGAAATCTATGTAAAGCATTTCAGGTTGCTCAAGTTATACTTTCTTAAACCTGTCTAGCTTTAGAACCAATCTTAAATTCTTCCTTGTCTCAGAAGTACAGCGGCCTCTTGTGAATTATTCCAGTGGTTCTCAGGCATAAGGTGAAAATCACTGATGTGGTATGGAAGATGAGGCATGTAGAAATGGTAGGCTGCATAGAATGACCTCTAGCAATCCCACCAGCTGGGCATGACCAGAAGGCATGGCTTAGCCGTGCCTGAAGGTCTTTCTTTCAGGGGCTAACTGGATGTACGTGTGTCTTCTATGATACATGGCCACCATTCAAGGGCTCAGCTATCCTTACGCGTGCACACACACACACACACATCTAAACAGATTACATCCTGTCATTTTGAATACAGAAATTGTGCATAAATTCAAAATGCTGTATTATTTTAGAGTTGCTTCATCTTTCTTCATTCAGACTTATAATAATTTTTAACTAATATAGGGTAGAATCTCTCTTTGAGAGAGAAGGAAGTGTGTTGGCTGAAGAGGCCTGACTCTCGGAGGGAATTTCCCTGTGGGCAGTAGGCATCTACTAAAGCAATTATCTTACTAGAGTTGTACTATTAATTTGCACATTTATATCCCAAGGATTTAAGCTCCTTGAAAACAGGAAGTGCATCTTTTCATCTTCGTGTCTCCAGGGCCTAGAACAATGCCTGGCTCACAAGGAGAGCTCCATAAATATTTACTAGTGGATTGGACAAACTGTGGGTCCTTTTGAATTTATTGGTAACCAGTCATGTTTGCATTAGGAGACAGAACTGTAATAGAGAATTGTTTTCTTCTTGTTCTTTTCTCTGATTTCGTCTGTTTGTGTTGGCAATTGGCTATTCCTCAAGACTCTTCCCTTTCTTTTCAAACTTAATTTAGTCTGTTTGCTTCCTTTCCTCCAGGGAAAATCAATCATTGTATGACATAGTCGTTGGATAATGAAATGTTGATTTTTGTATTATGGTCAAAAAAAATTTAAATAGTCATTATAGTTTAGATTGCAATTGATAGCTACTTCCTGATATTAAGTATTTCTCTCTGTAGATTTAAAAATTGCTATATTTTATGTTATTTTTAAAGTTCTTATGGAAGCAAAAGACAATATTTCCCCCAATATGAAGAAAAGAAATTATTTTATTAGACATATGCAATTATTTCTTTATATATGTGGTTAAGTTTACAGCACAATTAGCTGCCTAATTGTGCATATGAATTTAGCCACTATACTTGTATTTGTAAGTAATCATGCTTAAATGGAGCACGTTTCCGTTGCAAATAAAATTATCATGCAAAACATTGAATTTTAACTCATCTATACAGTTTGTTATGACTCGCTTCATGTCTCATTAAAATTTAGCATAGATGAAGTTGAAAATCTCAAACTTTAAATTACATTAAAAGCCAGAGTCATTAAGTAGAAAAAAAAATCCAAGGAGTCCCTGTTGTAAGCTTGGAGAGCAAAGATATCTTTGCCCCTTTGTATCTCTAAAATCATCCAAACATCAAGAAGACTGAAAAACAGAAATAGAATTTCCATATTTAAGGACTCTGAAAAAACCCCTAACTGTGAGCCACAACACCAGAGGCCCAAGTGGCTAATAGAAAACTTGCTGAGAGGATTCTTCCTACTGTCTCTGTCAGACACAGCCAGCAGGGCACCAATATTCTGAAATAACACATGTTCTGTAGGAGCACAGCAGTCCCCTTTTGAGGTCAAGGAACAGTGTGCAGGCTGACAATGGGAGCTTTCTGAGATCCCACAGGTATGGGAGAGTAGAGGCCCTGAGCCCTGCAAGCAGCCATAGGAAGACGGAGTGGAGGAGGCCACGTAATGGCCCAGTGCTGCTGGTCTGGGCTGACCAGGATGAGGAAAGCATAATTGAATGTTTTCAAGTCTGGCTTCACCATAGGATGACCTGGGGAGGCTTTAAATCGTATCAATTCCCAGACATCATTCCCAGGACAATTAAACAAAAATCTTAGAGTGGGCCAGGTGCAGTGGCTCATGCCTGTAATGCCAGCACTCTGGGAGGCTGAGGCAGGTGGATTGCCTGAGCTCACAAGTTTGAGACCAGCCTCAGCCAGAGCGAGACCTCATCTGCCCGTTGTGGTGGGCGCCTGTAGTCCCAGCTACTCGGGAGGATGAAGCAAGAGAATCGCTTGAGCCCAAGAGTTTGAGGTTGCTGTGAGCTATATGCCATGGCACTCTACTGAGACCGACAAGTGAGACTGTCTCAAAAAAAAATCTTAGAGTGATCTAAGCCCTAGATGGTTTTTAAGTGCTCTCCAGGTGATTGCAACTTGGGTGCATGCAGTATTGTGAGCCACAGGAGTAAAGCAACACACACACCCAACCTTATCTTATAAAAATCTTCATTTCTGTCTTAGGCCATTTTGGTTGTTATAACAAAATGCCATAGACTCAGTGTCTTATAAACAGAAATTTATTTCTCACAGTTTGGAAGCTGGGAAGTCCAAGGTCAAGACCAAGACAATGGACGATTCCCTGTCTGGTTTGAGGGTCTGCTTTCCAGTGGATAGAATTTCACCTTCTCTCTGTGTCCTCAATTGATGGGAGGAGCACAGGGTCACTCTTGGGTCTCTTTTACAAGGGTGCTAGTACCATGTATGAGGGCTCTACCTATGACTTCATCACCGCAAAGGCCCTACCTCTTAATTCTATGTACCATCACCATGAACGTTAGGATTTCAACATACGAATTCTGGAAAAATACAAGCATTTGGTCTATTGCATTACTCCATTCCTCTTTAGTGGCAGATTCTGGTCTTATGAAAAGTGATGTCAAAGGTGGTTTCAAAAACGAGGACCATATCTATAGAAATATACTTTGCGGTACATTTAAAGCTGAAAAAATATTTAAGATATACAACTCCTAAAAACTATGCATAAAATAAAAGAACTGAAATACAGATGTAAAGGATAAAACTTGTCTTTGTAAATAAACATAGTACAGTCAACACTGTGACATGTTTTAGTGAAGTTGCTGGAATTCAAAGCTAAAGAAAATGTCCATTAGGGATCCAGAAAAAGCAATGATCACCTTACTATAGGGAGAGACATTAGAGAGTCCTGAACTTTAGGTCAGTATTCACCTCTAAGATATGATGACACGATGCTTACAGATTCCATAGGGAAAGAATGGGTCAAACTCTTTCTGAATATTTCTGAAAAGAGAAGAACTCAGAGTTTGTATTTCACATGTAATTATCTTAAAGACAGTCAGCCAATCAAGGATGGCTTTTCATGAGCCTAATCTCTAGTATCTGTTCACCATAGGGACAAAACTAATATAACTGTAGGATTCACAGAGTACAGTGTAAATATTACAAATTACAATTACGTAGAAGGGAGAAGATGAAAAATAGGGGAGGTAGTATGATGATAATGATGTTTTAACATTTATATCTACTTAGCAGTCAAAAAAAGTACCAAATTATTTCCATATGACTAATAATATTAGAATCAACTCTTATTAAATCTTAATATCATTTTTTCAAAAGAAAGATAACCAACAGTATATTTTTAACCTGAATGCGTTTATGCTATTTGATGGAGTGTACTTGAAAATGATATAAGCAGATGACTCCTTTGTGTTCAAACTTGCTAGAAGCTCAGTGGTGCAAAAGAATGGCCCTGTGGCAAAACATGAACGTATCTCTGTCATTTGAGGAAAAGTGACATGAGAATAAAGAGCAGCTTATAGATGCTTTCAGATTAACTCACTGGTGTCAGATATTATTGCCTCCAGTTTACCACTGAGGTTGTTCAGTATCTTACAGCAAGGGAGAAACCTAGGGGGGAAGGGGACAAAGTATTCCTAAGCTTGCATCCTGCCTGCTTAACTCATGGCCCATATTTTATTTCATTCTAATCAATACACAGCCTTCTAGAAGACAGATCTTTGATGTCCTTTGGCCTTCATTCATCAATTAATCATGTCTTGTTGCTTTCAAAATATCTCCTCACTTTGCCTCCTTAGAATCTTATCAACACTTAGCCTGGGCCATTGAGTTTTCTGGTTCATGAAGCCTCACACATGGATTTAATTTTATTTATTTACCTATCCCTATACATTTGAACTTGTGACCCTGTATTTTGATTTGACTGGTCCCTGTCCTTCAGCAGTCCCCCACAGGCACCCTTCCACCTACGGGGCACAGAGCCAGGTTTCAGCCAGACTGCTTCACACACCATCGCCAGCACTAGTGGTGCATTTTCTGGCCTTGGCCACCTCCCTGGGCCATATGATGACTGAGATGCTGGCTGTTTCTGCATCTCTCCTTTCCATGTAAAAATGTTTCTGTCTTTATTTTTTTTGTTTATTTTTTATTTATTTTTTTTATTTTAAAAAATATTTTATTTTTTTTTAATTTTTAATTATTTTTTATTGAGTCATAACTGTGTACAATGATTCAGGCTTGGAGTACAGTAGGGCTCATTCTTAAGGACCCTTGACCAACTAATTCCCTCTAAGAAGTAAGCCTATGCACTTAACATAATACACACTCCCCATGTTTCAAACCTACCGAGGAACAGACACTCTTGAAAGGACAGAGTGGAAGATTTCAGATTCTGTTTAGCAGACATTCAAATTCCAGGACTGAAGTGTATGTGGGGAAGGAGGTAGTAAGCGTACAAGGAAAGGTTTCGGGATTGGCAGCGCCCAAAGTCCACAGCACAGAGGTGAGACAGAATCACAGCAACTTACCCTACTTATGAAAGTGTCCTACTTCCATTTTCTGGACACTACCCACCCTCAGTCTCCCATTTTCTCTGTGTTCCTACATGCTCACAAACACAGAGGCACACAGTCTGAGCAGCTAACGAGAGGATACTGATATTTCTGTAAGAGACTGAAGATGAAATTACAGAAATTGAGAGCCGGGAGAGAGAAGGCTGCGCGCGTTTTGCTCACGCTGTTCTCCAGCTGTTCTCGAGCAGCAGCACCAGCTGCGCAGAGGTGGGGCACAGCGGCGTCCCCACCACCGCTTGCTGTCTCAGCCTTTCCACAATTCAAACCAGTGCTTCATTAAGAAGAAAATTCAAAAAGTAACTGGTGAGGCTTCATGTTGTTCTTCATTTTGTAGTAGAAGGTAGCATGATTTCCCTTTGGTGAGATGTCATTTGAGGTGTGATGCGCCAGTCAGAAAAAAAGCAACGCTATGTGGGAAAGAAATCACAGAAACACCATTAGATTGGCAATTTACTGTCAGGATCTTTCAAAAGAAGGTGAGACAGTTAGTACAGGAGATGAATATAAAGCTATGCAGGTGACCCTGGAATATACAATCAGAGAAAAAACAACAAATGACCCAGTGAATGCCATTTGATGGTAAAATTCAACCTAGAAAGTCATTTAGGAAGTAAATAGACATTGGGCATTTTTGTTGTTGTTGTTTTTACTTGTTTATTTATTTTTAATTTTAATTTTTTTATTACAAATTACTGTGAGGGTACAACTAGGTTACCATGTCTGCATTTGTTAGGTAGAGTCACTCTTGCAATTGTGTCCCACACCCAAGAGGTATGTCATATACCCTTACATTGTACCCATTAAGTGGGAGCACAAACATCCCCTCCCTCCTTCCCCTTAAAAATAGACAAAATCCCATTTTAAAAAGTCCAGAATAAATTAAATCTGATTGAAACAACTTCAAAAGAAGCTTATAAACAAGATTAAACTATAAATCAGAACATTCCAAAAATAACTAATAGAAAAGACATTTAATTAATATAGTCCTTTGCTTACATTTGCCTTTTAGAGCTATATATGTGCTTACATTTGCCTTTTAGAGCTGTAAATGTAAACCCTTATTATACAAACCAATGGTCCTACATACGCCTTTGGTACTACCGTATACAATGGACTACTTTCCCTATTCCTTATATACAAAAATCAAAAGCCAGGAAAAGCCAGGAAAAAGTGAAAACTATTGTGCTTGTGGTAACTAATTAATTGTTCAACAGACAGACTTCATTTTTGCAATTCCTATTCTGACTTATGACAACAGCTCTTGCTATCATTTACTGAGTGCTTATTATGTATCTGGTACCAGGCAAAACCCAACAACTCAACCTTCAAAATTAATCCATTAAGTGTCATTATCCCTGCTTGATAAGTGAGAAAAATGATCTGAGAAAGAATAAATTTGCCTCAAATCACTTATTGGCCCCACTTGGAAGCCAAGGTTTACTCCTCTGCATGCTGAGGTTGAAGCCCCGGCTCCGGGGTGACAAGCTCTACATGATTTCTGAAGTTGGTGGTGGGAAGCCTCAGTTCCCAGGGCTTATCAGGACCCCTGGTTCACTGTGCAGTCTCCTTATGATAATGGAAGAGATGTGTCCTCCAGCGTAATGACCCACCAGGCGTAGTTGCCTTTTTCTCTTGTCCTGAAGTCTTAGAAGGATAAATGTGGAGAAGATTGAGTTCCACGGAAAACTGACAGCCCCTTGGGGGGGTGTCTCTAGCTTTCAACCTAGTCCTTCACATTTTGTTGTGACAGAGTTAGTATGTAATGTATGTTAGTTAAATGTAGGAATCTAAATATAAAAAAATATACAACTAGGAGGCAATGCAGTTTCAGTTGTACAAGGTAATTTGTTGAGCTGTAAACATCTGGCTAAGAACGAGGGATAATGAGCCTCTACTGTGTAAATACTACTTTTGAGACAAAATTGATGGTGGCCATATAGGCTAGACATGTGGGAGAGAGAAAGCAAAAGAAAATACATTATTTGGTATATTTTAGTGAAGTTGTTTGAACTTATTTGAACTAAATTCAAAACATCATTATAAGATCTATCTACTATATGTAATTTATAGCTGTGTGCATTAATTTATCCTGTGTATTTGAATTTACTTTCTCCTTCTCTTTCAGATATGAATATTCAATTTTGCTTTCTAAGTTACCAAAAATTAATCAACAATTTTATCTAAGATTATTTTAATAAAGTTTATATGATCAATATAATTTATTAACAATGTGAAATAAGTATATTCACCTTACTAGTCCTCTTTATTAAAAAATTATAAGGTTTTCCCTATGTATAGCCTCCTTAAATTATTAGGCAGAAAAACTACAGGTTGTCTGCTTTACAGAAGTTAAACAGATTTTGGATGCCTCTATAACTTTAAGGAGAAAACTAGTAATTGTTGTAAATTTTCTTTGGCAATAATAAATTAATTGGGGCTTTCAAAAAATTGTATGAGATTGGACCATGATTGAACCTGCCATATTGTCCCATACTCTTTTTTTGGAAGCATAATATTATGGGTTTTGAAATTTGGGACTTTTTTTTTTTATAAGAGAAATATTTTAGCTGTTATGTACTTTTCTGGTGTTTTCCTCCTCTTATTTTGGGTAATATTTACCACAAGATATGGACTTAACTCCCTGTGTGAGTCATAAATCTGTTTCGTTAAATATTGATGAGAAATATCAGTGACTTTTTTCATCAATGGTAGAGTAAGGTTGTATGTTTGGGACTCCCTGTATTTTGCTGAAATATGGTTGACAGTGAATCCACCTACACAGGCCACAGGTCCAAGGTTTCAGTTTTAACAAAGGATTTGCTCGACTTTGAAATTACTTCTTTTTTTTCTACTGGCATTCTATTATTTTTATAATTTATCTTTTATTATATTTAGTATTAAATGTGAACATTAGATATGATGAAAGAAAATTACTTTTATTAAAATCATAATAAGTTGAGCTTTATTGATGCTACTGCTAAAGATTGATTCATCGGATTTAAATGATGTCAAACCATATTTCACGCTGCTGTATGGAATATCAGGTAACAACTTTACAAATGAATACAAGATAGAAAATCATTATATATCTATAACTATGATTTATTGTGGAATGTATATTTTTATTGCAGTTGCAAGAAAAAAAACCCACAGTAAAGACTAATTTGTAAAATAAGTAATGGAGATTTATAACACTTTCTGAAAAAGCAGCAAAGGGTCATTTTCCCTACATTTATCTTTATGTTTAGTGTTGCCACTGGAATTGCTTATTGATTTTTATGAAAACACATATGGAAGAGAGAACTAGGGCAATAGAATTCAAACAAAGGTACTTAATCTACGATAATTGGGTATTAGCTCTCTGAAGGAATTCCTTTATCATAGAACAAGGAAAATTTAACGTATTTTTTTTTTAAATAGAAGACAAGATCATGAAAGATCACATGAGGAATTGCTGTGAAATCCTTAGTGAAATACAGGGGATCTCATCCCTGTGTATCTGAGCTGTAAATGCCCTCAGGCTCCATCCAAATGCACGTGCTTGAAGAGTTTGGAAAAGGGCTAAATCTCTGGGTTTCATTAGATTCTCAAACACGGTCATGACTTAATTAAACTGAAATTAGATGTGCAGATGTTATTCAGAATGTTGGGAAGAAAGGATTGGAAGGTAGAAATTGCAGATGTGATTGTTTTTTAAAGTATATCCACTGTCTGGTGTCTAGCAGATGTTCAGGAGTTCTTGTTAAATGGATTAGAAAAGACAGCTGCTAGCAAACTTCATCAGACAATGAAAGAGGAAGATCTTAAGAGATTTTGGAAGGGCATAAAGTGATGATTTTTAAAATATTATCTATAGAAGATAAAATTTACTGAAAATATCTAGTAGTTTGCAAGAAATGAGCATTTAATTAAATTTTAAATATTTTTAAATTATAAAATATTTCAAATAACATGAGATTTAATGAAAGAAAGCTATAAAATCTACCATTATGATTTACTTTCTTCCTCTCTTTTTTCCTCTCCTCCTTTCTTCTTTCCTCTTTGTAAGTTTACCAGCATTTATTAAAATGCTTTCAATTCTTCCATTACTGATCGACATTTAAGTAGTATTCAATTTCTCACTACCATAAGCAATGCTGTGTGAAGTACACACACATATACATCCTATGCACAACTATGGGTATTCCTTAGGATAGATTAGATTCCTAAAAACAATTTCTGGATTAAAGAACATACATGTATGTGTGTGTGTGTATGTGTGTGTGTGTGTGTGTATCTGATATATATAGCTCTGACAATTAAGTTCACAAACTCACCCTAGAAAATATCCTACATACCTCATTGCTGAATATCCCCATGGTCACCTTTCAAGTACTTCTTTTAGGAAGCCATGTATTGATGCCAGTGCCTAGTCCATGCTTCAAAGCAATTTGGGAACTCTTTCTAGAATGGTCATCAAATCTGTCATAGTATTACTGTTGATGTCCTGAATGTCATCAAAATGTCTTCCTTTCAATATTTCCTCTATCTTTAGGTAAAGAAAAAAGTCATTAGGGGCCAGGTCAGGGGAGTTGGGAGGGTGTTTCAATACAGCTGTTTGTTTACTGACTAAAAACTCCCTCATAGACAGTGCTGTGTGAGCTGGTGCCTTGTTGTGATGCAAAAGCCATGAGTTGTTGGCCAAGATTTCCAGTGAAAATGTTTTTTCAGAAAAAACATTTAACCCACTGTACACTACCATTTTCTACATGGCATTATGCCCCTAAACTTGGACTAGCATGTCTCTGATTTCACCTTCAGGCTTGCCAAGTTTAACAAGAAATGTATAAATGTTTGTTTGTAGCTCTAACTTAAGCTCTGACAGTCTCAAGAATGGCACACAAACAGCATGCCACAACAATAATGAATGCCACTCAGCAAGACACCACTACCTGTCAACATGAACACAGCTGTGAGACACTGATATACCAAGGTGATAAGACCTTACTGATTGTCTGTACAGTGCTGCCAAGGTAAGTGCACGGTGGCAAGTTCACGAGCTTAATTGTCAGACCTTGTGTGTGTGTGTGTGTGTGTACACATACACATATATATTTAACAGAATAGATAGCTGGTGGTTTACTTTTTAAAAAAGATTATAGGATTCATATTTTTAAAAAGGATTATAGGATTTATGGTCCTTCCCTTATTGTGTGAGAGTGAATTTTAAAACATATGAGATATTCTATTTGGATATGCCTAAATATTAAAGAAAAAGTGATATAAGCATTATGTATTCTGTACTTTTTTCTTTGAGTGAGTCCATCCTGTTCTTCCTGGAACTCCTTCTTCCTGCTCCTCCTGTTCAGATCCGACTCACTGTTCAGGGCCTATTCTGAATCCCACTCAGGTTTCTGAACTGCAGTGGCAAAAGCTAACATTTCCTTCTTTTGTGCCCCACTGTCTGTGTGCATATGTGTATGTGTGTGTGCATATTTGTGTGTTTTACCCTTATCTTCTTGATTAGCTGGTTAGATCCAGCTGTCTCAGGTACAAACCAAACTTCAGATACTTCTTGCATTGCCTTTTCTAACTCTCCTTGAATTCAGCATATACTTGAGAACTGCTGATCATGTTGAGAATTTTACATTAGACACATTGCCTTTTTAAATGTATCATTCTGTGGAAATTTCGTGACTGAAAATTTGGGTAAAATTCAAATACACCTCTAGCCTTTCAGTTCCCTGTTCATTTGAAATTAAGTGGCTTCTCCATCCAGCTGGACACTCATGTGAAACCAGTGAGAATAACCTAGCACAGGAGTCTTGTATGGACAGTCCAGAAGCCTTGCTTTGCTGGAGGTGACAGCCAGTGCTACAGAAATCCCTTGACATTCTATGACATTAAATCAATGTTGCCAACTAATTGGTTGGAGCAGAAGAAAAATAATGATAATGCCATTTAGGAAAGGCCTAACATAGCTCTCACCCCGAGGCTAATGAAGATCAGAGGAGATACAATTCTCTCCCTCTGGAGGCTTTTGTGTTCTAAATCTTGCTTGGCTAAAATTACGCTTAGGAGAAGAGCCCGCTCCTCTGCAGAGAAAGCCCCCCCAGCCTTTGAAAAATGCTTCGAGGCTGAGCCACATGAAACTATGAAAAGAAGATGGTTCATTTTATCTCTTATATCCCACACCATCAAGGCTTGGGATTCTGCAATCGTAAGAGCAAAATATACCAAATACACTAAAACACACTAAATATACTAAAATGAATATGCTAAATGAAATTAAAACTAAAATATATTAAAACAAATCTTAACTGGCTAATAACCATTAATTGCCACTATTAAAACAAAAATAGTAACCACCCCTACAACTTCTACTATTAAGATAATTATTGATAAGATTTATTTTCGATAAGTAGAAAAATGAGATGCATTCACATTTTTATGGCAGTGTGATAACTCAGAGAATATGAACTGCTTTCTCATAGTACATAGAAAAATGGGATGTATTCACAAAAGTATATTCCACAAACATGATTTATACATTTACTTTACACAGGTACTGAACATATAATGATGTAGATAAATATAAGCAGAGATGGAATGAACAGAGATATTAAAATGAAATAAATGAGGGTGAAATCAATTCAGAAGAAGGGATTGCTGTTTAACTCGCAGTAGATTCAGAGCTATGTGCAGGTGTGTGTACATATCCCTGCATGGCTTTGAAGGGGAATGTGTTAAGGTGAACCAGGAAGACTCCAGATTTGCTACACATCTCACTTCCCCCGTTTGCTTGATTTCTCACATTTACGTAACCTGTTTGACCTCTGAAACAAATGATTGTATGCTGGTAATGGAAACTACTTTTCTGAGACTTATGTTTTTACCATAAGCTTTTATTAAATAAGATATTTAATAACATAGATTGAGTATGTCACCTTCATATGAAACATGGGTATGTATTCCTGCTTCTTATGCACTTTTCTGAAAATATCTGTATCTTTTGATAAATAGCTCGACTGTGTATTGAGTTCTCCATTAGTATTCATTTTCCCCCAAAATGGAAAATTTTCCACTGTATTCTCTAATTCATTATTGCCAATAACAAGCCTTGTGTGAGTCTAATTGTAATGCTTTTTGGATTTTGTTTTGTTTTGTTTAGTTTTAACATATTTGTCTTTTTTTCTCTATAGTTTTTCAGTTTGACCCTTTGTCTTTGCTATTTATGTTCTTACTATAAATATGCCAATGCATGCATCTTTCTTTATTCTTAATCTGCTGGGGATTCATTCTTTGCATGTGAGACTCGTTCATACCTTTCTTCAATTCTGGGAGATTTTTAGACATTATCTTCCTAAGTCATATCTCTTCTCCATTTTCTTTACTTTTTTTAAATTTCTGAAATACCGATTAAATATTTGTTAAACCGTATTATGCTATCCTCTGTGCTTCCTAACTTCTTTAGATATTCTTGATTCATTCACAGGTCATTTATTAGATGCACTATGAATTTTGCATTATTCTCCATGTCTCTCAAAGTTGTGTATTTTCCAACTCAACTTGTTTGCTGAACTCTTAATAATGTTCTCTTTTGGTGTGTCTAATCTACTATTCAACTTATTCATTAGATTTTTAAACTTCAACATCTATGATCTTTATATCTAAGATTTCTATTTATTCTGTTACAAAAATCTGCCTATTCATTTACCTTACAGTCCTATTCTTATAGATTTCTAATCCTTTCTATATCTCAGTGAACATTTTAAGTGTATGTATTTTATAATTTCTTTCTAATTCTTTCATATCTTCTAATTCTCCTGCATAAGAATTCATTTTGTTGCATGGTTTATATTATACTATTTGTCTGTGTGCTTCTTTTCAGCCAGGGTTTCTTTCAGAGGTTTTCTGGCCTGAGCTATCACTTGGGTTTGTGTTTGCTGCAATTTCATGGATATCAACAATTCTGGACTAACACTGAAGTTAATGGGGTCACTTAGGGAAGGACAGGTCCTTGAACTGAACTAGTGGCACTGCTGAGGGCATTGTAAATTTAGACTACACACTCTGTTTGGCCCAGTTCTTGGGTTCAGGTTTCCCTTCGGAGACTCTTGTTCCTCATGGATCCAGACAAAAAGCCAAGCTACCCTGAGCTGGAGGCTAGAGTTCCTCCAGCACATTTAAAATGCAGAGCAGCCCTTTGTAACTCCCGATTTTCCAGGGATGCCCCAGTGCCTTCCTCCTGCCTGTGTCAGGGTGCCCTCCAGTGCCTCCCCCCTCTAAGCAGTAGAAGCCCCTAAGGTTTACATTGACCCTGAGGACATCTGTGAATGATCTTGGCTTCAGCCGCTTCTCACAGCTGGCATTTCATGTTGTCCCAAACTCTCTGACTGCTGGATATTTTGCTCATGCAGTTCTGAGCTAACTTAAACATTCAAAATGTTTAAATCTATTTCCTAGTGTTAGCTGGGCATGGGGTGAGGAGGACAAAGGACGGAGTTGTCTGAATAAGCATAATCCAACACATTGACCTAAAGCCTCCATTTTTTCTGATTTTAGAATTTTCATGTAATGATATAGTTTTTTGTTCTTTGATATGACACATCTAAGATTTTATATTCTATATATCTATGATGTATTTTTGTTATTAATTCTTAAAATTTGGTAAGTAAATATTTATGGAAATTTTCAGTTTTACAAAGGTTCCATTTTGCTATTATTCTTTTTTTGCTGCTGAGTAATTATACCGACTTCTGTGCAGACTGATAAGACAACACATTGGCAGTTACTTTATGTAAAGACACAAAGGACGGTGGAGAGTGAGACTAGACTGCAAATCAGCAATGGCAATTATTGAACACGGAGAACAATTCTAATGGATTAAGATTTGGGTGCTTGAGCGTCTTAATATTAATCGCAGCAAATATTCAAATGCTTTCATCCTTTATGTAACTGCTTTAGCAATTAAGAAAAAAATAAAATAAAAACCCTAATCCAGAATTACCTAAACATAAAGCAAATAAAATTTTCTAGGCAATTTGTACTCTCTAATGCCCAGGAAAACAGTGACCTATATCTGTGCATGGAGACATATTATTTCATTTTAAACTACCAGTTACTAGTGACTACAAATGTTGACACCAAATTGAAAGTGAACTGAAGGAAAGTTTTACTTCAAACTTTTACTTACTTGGGAGCCAGACCTTGTGTGTAAGAAATGTCACCAACTCCTCACATCAAGGCCAGGTGTAACATGTTACTAACTTCATTCCCGGGGTACAGATGCTGGGATGCAGACAACTGAAGTAGCTCCTAGAGGCAAGGTGTGTCTCAGTGCTAGTTGTGTTCATATGTCTCCAGCGCAGAGCTACAATAGTGAGTATTCTGGGGTGCTCCTGTCCAGAGAAAAGAAAGACTCAATAACTGTCCTGACACAGTCTGTATCTTACTAGGAGGTTGATGCTGGATTAGTCACTCTCCTGGCCTGTAAAATAGTTATAAGAATAGTAAAGCTCTCAGAGAGTTGTAAAAATATTAAATTAGACTATTTTCATTACAATTATCAATTATCAATACAGTTTGACTAAGATTATAATTAGCATCTTTATGAGATATATAATTATAAGGTAAATGAGTGAATGAATGAATTACAGCAGCAATCATAGGGTCACAATGATAGAAAGTGGGAGAGACAGAAGACAAACCCATCCAGTGTCTATTGCATATTCTTTCCGTGGCATCACACTACTCCCTTTTAGTCTTGGCAAAATACTCAGGATTATACAACATAATTTAAAAATATACCGAACTCAGATTTTCCTGTGCTAGTATACACTATATTTACTGATGCATTCTCTCTTTCATGGATTCTGTCATTAAGAATAAAATGTTTTACAGCCTCTGTAAGTTGATTATAACAAACTGCTCCACATATGGAGGTGGTCAACACAAGGAACTAGGCCCGCTGTACTGATTCCTACATGTGGTATGTGTCTGGTCTATGAAAATTAGGTCAACTTAAGTAGATGGTCAATGTAGGGAGGTGGTCAACTATGGAAGTTCTACGTATTTTACTATTTCCTGCATTGTTTTGAGACGCTCCCAGCCCAGCCATTTCTAAGCTGAGATGCTTTGTCCTTGAAGGGCTTGTAAAGAATTAAAGTGATGCTCATGTTGTATATTTACAACTCACTGGAGCAGGGATCAGAAAACTATGGCCGGTGGGTCAAATCCTGCTTACTGACAGATTTTATAAATGAAGTTTGATTGCAGCTCGCTGCCCATTAGTTTAGGTATGGTCTGTGGCTGTTTCCCTCCAACAAGGGTTCAGTGGTTCTGAGAAACCCTACAATCCACAAAGCCTAAAGTATTTACAGTCTGACTCTTTACAGAAAGAGGCAGACAAGCCCTGGAGTAAAGACAGGAAAAATCACCAAGCCTGTGCTTCCTCTTGTGTCGTATCTTCCTAGAGCTGCCCAGGAGTCTTTGCCATCTATTCGTGCATAGAGATATATTATTTCAAGGGATTTCTTCATATCCCTTGTCCGTAGGGGGCTCAGAGGCTACTACACAGCTCTAGTTTCGTCTAGATTTGTGAGAAGTCAGTTCTAGTCCTCCTTCCCTGAGACGATGCACCTTAAACCCTAAACGTGAAATCTGAGAACAAAGATTATCCTGGCTGAATACACCCCGGCAGCCACCTCCTTCCTGCTGCCCCTCACGAATACACAGGCTGTATGTTCTTTAAATCTGTCATTCACTTTAAGTTAGGAATTTTCTACAAGTGGATTAATAAACTAGATGCAGAAGCCAATGAATCTTAATTAGATTTAATCAAGTGAGTATCCTTTAGTGTGGAGGTAAGAGCCTCGATGTTTAAAGAAATTTCTCAAAAATTTAGGGTCAAAAGGCTAAGTATCATCCCCCACAATGCCTAGGTTTTGTGGTTTGTGTTCAGAAAACATTACTTAGCAATGAGTGAAAGGGAAATGTAATTATTTTTACAGAAGACTAATTAAAAAAAAAACTACCATTTATAGCACTTCTGATATTCAAAGAAGGCAGAGATTACTTTCTGCAGTGGTTTACTTGCAAGGGGAGAGCAAGAATCCTCCCGTCCTAGGACACGTGTTTCATTTTCCATGTATGTGACTTTGCCTTCCCTGCCATCAACAGGTGGAATCTACTTCTCCCCTTGAATCTGATTCCTATAACCAGCGGTTCTCAACCTTCCTAATGCTGCGACCCTTTAATACAGTTAAGAGGGGTCGTGACCCACAGGTTGAGAACCGCTGCTATAACTTTCTTTACCTTTGAGAGTGTGACAGAGTGACATTGTGTAAGTTTTCAAGCCAAAGTCTCAAAAGGGTGTGCAGCTGTAAAAAGGTGCACTCTACTACACTCTGGATCTTCCGAACACCGTTGAGATTGCATCATCAGCATTTCTGAACACAGACGTGCTTCAGAAGATGTAGTTCCTTCACCAGTATGTTGTATTTTAGGGGACTTCAGAAATCAGGAATGTTCTGGAAAACCTATGATGTGCAGTCACTAGATCTGAAGCCTGTTTTAACTGAGGATTGTGTTCTAAAGTTCATTCGTTCATTCAGGAAGTATTTATCGAGAGCCTACTGTGTGCTAGACAGCATGTTTACTCCTGGAAGGCTCTAGGTAAGTACAAATACAGAAGGAGAGATGGAAGACGTATTTTCCTTTGATTATGAATTTATTATTGCTTATAAATTGATTTCCTTATTAAGGGCTGACTTATTTCAGGCTTTGGAGCTCCAATTGTGTACTTCATATTTTGGGGTAACTTAAAACACAGTACAAGAAATAAATTATCAAACAGAGTTTGCCACTGAGATTTTTTTAAATGGAAACTTACGGGCAAAAACAAAAATAAAGTCTAAACTATGTTTATTTTTTAAAAAAGATAATTTAAGCTTGTGCAGAGTTTAATTAAACTTTCAAGTCTCAAGTAAATTTCTAAAACTAAACAGTTTTCTTCTTTTAATGAATTTGAAAGGAATGCCCTGTGTTGATTTGTGATGGTGGTGGTGAACTTTTGTAAAACTCCATAAAATGAGGCCAAAAGGAACAGAAGTTGAGTCAAAATAATGGATGACACCTCGTCCATATCCTTACCATCTTGTATCCTGGCCACACCACATTTAAACCTAAGGGGAGACACCTGGAGGGGTTAATTAGCTTGCAGCTGTCTGTGATTAGTCTACAAAGGCTAAAAAAGAAAATCAGCCCTAAGAAAGCCTGCACCAGCCTGGATGGTGAACAAAGGAAGGAGCAGCTGGTGAGGAAAAGCACATTTTGCTGACTTTTACGGAGGGGATGAGAGGGCCCTTGGTCACTGAAAATGGAACCCAGGAATAAAGCCTTGATAGCAGACGGACACAGAGAAGGGAGAGCAGCTGGTGGTTTTGTGTAAGGGGCAAGATTCAAGAGGACCTATGAGTTCTTGTGATGTACAGTGACCATGAACTCTTACAATAAGGGAGGAAAAATGAACATTTATTCAGCACCTGGATTGCGGTCCCTAAGCACTGGAGAGGCCCCTTCCCCTCGGGTGACTAACTGAATGTGCAAAGCAGGTCCTCGGGGTGTGAGGTCCCACAGGTCAAGTGAATGCGCCTTTGGTCATCTGTTCAGACACTGTCTGAGGTGTTTCATAAAATCAACCCATTCATTCATTTATCTGTTGTCAATATCTTCATGTTGAAGAGACACCTGCCTGTTGGTAGTATTCCAAGCTGATCAGCCCTGTACAAGTGTAAGTCATTGTAAAGCTATGGACAGAGAGGGTTGGGTCGTGCCAAGATCCAGCTTGCCTGAATTTTAATTCTGGTTTTTTTGTTGTTGTTATTGTCATTTCACTTTTTTTTTTCCTTTGGGAAGGTTGTTTTTTTTAAAACTCTTTATTAAATCATAATGTGTACATTAATGCATCTATGAGGTACAATGTGCTGACTTGATATACAGTGTGCAATGCTTACATCTAACTGATTAACATAACCAGGAAATTTTAATTCTTAAAGGGGAACAGGAGGACAGTAAACCCAGTGCCCTCCAAATTGTTTCCACATTCTGCCACCAGTATTGTAAGTGTATCTGCTTTCCTTTCAGCATGTCACTATGTGATGTTATCAACTTTTAAATTTTAGCCAATCAAATAGTGTGAAAAGATATTTACATAGCTTTCTAGTTCCACATTTAGTCTAGTGAGGTTATAAGCAAATTAAGCATATTTTTCTGTCAATTACCCAATCAGGTTTTTTCTTCTGTGAACTGCTGTTTCAGATGCTTTGCCCATTTTGTTACTGTTTTTTTTTCTTTCCTCATTCGTATAAATGTTCTGCATCCTTGACTTTTGTCTGTTTGTTTTAAGGTAGTTTAAAGTTAACAAAAGAATAAAATGCTGTGATCCCAAAACTCAGAATCGTACATGGGGTTCTAGAGAGAAGCTATGTTCCCACTAAAGATTTAACTTGTGGAAAAAAAGAAGAGAGGGTAGGTTTTCATGATTCAAGGCTTAGCACATGTGGGCAAAATGGAATCAAGAACAACTTTGTCATAACATGGGCACCGCATAACCTATCTCATGATCAAGATATTAACAGAGTTGCTCTGCAGATGGGCAAATCTCATTGCCCTTTCTTCTAACCCTGGGGAGGTATGATCAGAGTGGAAGAAGGTATGTGATGACTGCTCCTCTTACCCCATCTAGTCCCCCTTTTATTTGATTCTAACACCCTCTTAATATGTGACAAGAGATTGTATTAAGAGAGTGTTAGAATCAAATAAAAGGAGGAATAGATGTAGTGAGATAGGCAGATTTGATAGCTTTCCCCCTTCCAAGAATAAAAAACAAAAATAATAATAAGCAAGTTCATTGTAGGCATCTGTCAAGAAGAAAGCTAGAGCTCTGAAAGCTGATTGCAGTCGATAACAAAAAACCTTTTCAGACAGATTCCAAGGATCTGAAAAACTGGTAATGGGCCATTCCATATAATCGGTGCCTTGAAAGGCAGTAGCCCGTCTAATGGGGTACAAAAATAGTCTTTCTTCCTTCTCCACCCTAATATTCTCCTACAAAAACTAACTTTATATGGCACTGGAAATAATAGCACACAGCAAGAACTATACTCTGTGGTATTATCGAGCATCTCAAGTGTCTAAAAGGTACAGAGCTAACAACCAAGTGACTTCAGCATAGAAAATGTCCCAGAATTTGTGATATTACTTCTAACACAGAAATACCGGGGAAAAATAACAATCTTAACCTAAAATCAAACCTAAAATGACAACCAGAAGTTTTGTAGCTGATATTTTATTTTATTATGGTAAAAACCTGTAATAGCCTCACTTGTTTATTCATTTTAGTGAATGGTAATTTGAAGAAACTAGAAAGGTTTTCTAAGATCCTTCATAGCTGAAAAGTCGTTACATGCCTGTAAGACTTGCTTTGTTATTATTGTTGTTGTTGTCGTTGTAAGTTGAATGCCTGAAGGTAGATTTTATTATACTAATAGCCACAGTGTACACTCTGTCCTAACAGGCAGAAAAGACAGAAAATAGAACCTACTGTGATGTGGAGAATACTCTCACTCTGGCAGGCAGAAGTGAGAAGTAAGATGAGCAGAAGGAACAGGAATGAGTGACTATCAAGAGAAAATAAAAAAACTCAAGTTTTAGGGATTGTGTGTTTGAGATTGATTTCAAAAGAAAAATACCTGTTTGCAAATCCACAGAAGCTATCGTAGCTAAATTTAAGAAATCATAAATTTCATAACAATAAATTTTCACAGCAGTGGACTATCAACTTTATATAAAGTAAAATTGTAATTTGATATATATCTTTATTAGAGTCCACATTTTAAGAGCCATCTAAATTCACCCTTGTTTGCTCATAACATAAGAAAGAAAATCCTTTTTATTTTTTTTTATTTTAAATACATGTATTTTATTATTCTTCATTACATTATTTCCCCCCCACC
>CAUYRH010022623.1:0-12279 GCA_963574655.1 Perodicticus potto | reverse complement strand
AGCATGGTACTGTCACAAAAACAGAGAGGTAGATGTTTGGAACAGAATAGAGAACCAAGAGATGAATTCAGCTACTTACCGTTACTTGATCTTTGACAATCCAATTAAAAACATTCAGTGGGGAAAAGACTCCCTATTTGGTAAATGGTGCTTGGTGAACTGGCTGGCGACCTGTGGAAGAGTAAAACTGGACCCATACCTCTCACCATTAACTAAGGTAGACTCCCACTGGATTAAAGATTTAAACTAAGACATGAAACTTTTAAAGTATTAGAAGAAAGTGCAGGGGAAACTCTTGAAGGAATTGGCTTGGGTGAATATTTTATGAAGAGGACTCCCCAGGCAATTGAAGCAGTATCAAAAATACACTACTGGGACCTGATCAAACTAAAAAGCTTCTGTACAGCCAAGAACATAGTAAGTATAGCAAAAAGACAGCCCTCAGAATGGGAGAAAATATTTGCAAGTTATGCCTCTGACAAAGGTTTAATAACCAGAATCCACAGAGAACTCAAATGTACTAGCAAGAAAAGAACAAGTGATCCCATCTGTGGGCAAAGGACTTGAAGAGAAACTTCTGTAAAGAAGACAGGTACACGGCCTACAGAAACATGAAAAAATGCTCACCATCCTTAATTATCAGAGAAATGCAAATCAAAACTACTTTGAGATATCATCTAACTCCAGTAAGATTAGCCCATATGACAAAATCCCAAAACCAGAGATGTGGAGAAAGGGAACACTTCTACACTGCTGGTGAGAATGCACACTAATACATTCCTTTTGGAAGGATGTTTGGAGAGTGCTTAGAGATCTAAAAATAGACTTGCCATTCAATCCTATAATTCCTTTACTAGGTTATACCCAGAAGACCAAAAATCACATTATAACAAAGACATCGGTACCAGAATGTTCATTGCATAATTGTTAAGTCATGGAAGAAGCCCAAGTGCCCATCGACCCACGAATGGATTAATAAGTTGTGGCACATGTATACCATGGAATACTATGCAGCCATAAAGAAAGATGGAGACTTTACCTCTTTCATGTTTACATGGATGGAGCTGGAATATATTCTTCTTAGCAAAGTATCTCAAGAATGGAAGAAAAAGTATCCAATGTACTCAGCCCTACTATGAAGCTAATTTAAAGGTTTCATATGAAGGCTATAACTCAACTATAGCACAAGAATATGGGGAAAGGGGCAAGGGAGGGGAGGGGAGGAGGGATGTTGGGGTAGAGGGAGGGTAATTGGTGGGGCCACACCTATGGTTCATTTTCGAAGGGTACAGGCCAAACTTACTAAATGCAGAATACAAATGTCTTCATACAATAACCAAGAAAATGCCTTGAAGGGTATGTTGAACAGTTTGATGAAAACATTTCAGATTGTATATGAAGCCAGCACATTGTACCCCTTGATTGCACTAATGTACGCAGCTATGATTTAATAAAAAAGAAAAGAAAAGAAGAAAAACACTGAAAGCAAGTATGTATCCTCCTTAAAAGAGGAGACTACATTAACCTTCTGAAATTGGTGGTCTCTGGGTGGCACCTGTGGTTCAGTGGATTGGGCGCCGGTCCCATATACTGAAGTTGGCGGGTTCAAACCCGGCCTCAGCTGAACTGTAAAACTGAAATTGGTGTTCTCTTAAGTTGACAAAAACTGCTTCCATCTGACTAATAAGTCAGACTTTGAAATGGACTTAACCTCATCACACTGGAATGGCCTTAAGCAACTCAATTTCTGACAAAGGTGAGCAAATTAATTCTACTAGTAAATATGAACACCAGGTAATTTATTCTTCCTAAATTTTATTTTTACTTTTTTTGAGACAGAGCCTCAAGCTGTTCCCCTGGTTAGAGTGCCAGGACATCACAGCTTACGGCAACCTCCAACTCCTGGGCTCAAGCGATTCTCCTGCCTCTGCCTCTCAAGTAGCTGGGACTACAGGTGCCCACTTACGCCCAGCTATTTTTTGGTTTCAACTGTCATTGTTGTTTAGCAGGCCTGGGCTGGATTCGAACTCGCCAGTCAGGTGTATATGGCTGGTGCCTTAGACGTTTGAGCCACAGGCACCGAGCCTATTCTTCCTAAATTTTAAAGACCACTATTTCTGTCTTCTATCTACATAATTAAAACAATAACCCTTTCCCCATCTGTATATTCCACAGTTTCTTAATTCACTCAGAGATAAAGTTCTTTTGTTCACCCTTTATTACTTTCCAGTTCCTACTGTCCAATCTTAACTCCCTTCAATTAAAAACACTGGACAAACTCAAATCTCTTGTTACTTTATCCCCATACCTGCTAACAACCTCACTGACCACCTAACTCAAAACAAGTTCTACCTCTTCCCTAAAATACATTCTTTTACAGCCCCACCCATACAACTTTTCACCAGAATGATTCTAGCAAGAACCCTCTCCATCATGGACACTAAAAGCCACCCCCAGAAAACATGTAGGAACTGAAGAACTATTCCTTTCCTTCAACTTTTCCACTTGCGTTGATGATACTGAAGTCTTTCTCCTGTACAGAACTTCTTCCTACTAAGTTTCCCAACAAATGGGACTAGAACCAGCACTCTTGTCCTGCTCTTCCTTAAAGTATCCCTCATCCCAGTCAACGAACAGGTTCCAGTCCCTCTTCACAACTTACTTAGAGCTAAACATGCCATCCAATTAATCCCTCTCCTTCTAGGACTAGGCATCACAGCAGGAGTTTCCACCGGAACTGCCAGACTCGGAATTGGCCTCACCAGTTCCAACTAATGTCTATTGCATTGTCCAAAGCCTCCAAAAAGTCTCCGTTCAGTTACAACTCATACAAGATCAGGTAGACAACCTGGCATCAGTAGTTATCCAAAACTTAGAGGTTTAGATTTGCTCACGATGGGGGAAGGGAACCTATGCACTTTCTTACAGGAAGCATGCTGTTTCTACATCAATAAGTCTGGTCTGGTCCAAGAGGGCATCACCTGACTCCAGTAACAAGCCACACATCAATGCCCTCAACATGAGGAATCCTGGTTTGACAGCCCATGGAGATGCTGGATAATACCCTTCTTGGGACCGTTTACTGTAATTCTTCTGTTAATAACTATTGTCCCTTGTATCATCCAATTCCTGTCTTCTTTTATTCAAGACAAGATAAAAAGATGTTAGCTGCAGTTGCAACCCAATTGTTATTACTCCCCAAAACCTTTCCCAGTGTATCCCAAACTGGTATGACCCTACTAATACCCAACTTATCCTACTGGGGACACCTATGACCCTATCCAGCTGAGAAGCAATTCTGGAAGACTGACCTTCAACCTCTTCACCCCTTTTAACAAGAGTTGGGAATGTTAGGTGCCTAAGCCCTTCCCCCACCTCCCCTCCCAGAACAAAAGATGTACCTGGCCCTGCCCTGGGAGTTCTGCTAGAAAAACCTTAGCCTGCCAAAGTATGTTGACTTCTGCAGTACAATGGCAGAACTGAGTAGTTGTCACAGAGATTACATGGCTCACAAACTCTAAATTTACTATCTGACCATTGCAGAGAGAAGACACTAGCTTTTAAAACAGCTTGAAGTGAACAGGCATCATAGTAGAAGGCATACAATTTAAATGAGATTATTGGAAAATCTTTAAGAGAGGTGAGAATGTTACCAGACAATGAGAGTCTGCTCACCTGTCACTGTCAGCCAAAATGCTAAAACAAGGATAGGTCCATCAAACTTTGTCAGAAGGCCAGCAATTCTGGAGGACAGTGAGAGTAGCCTCTCCAAGATTGTTCTCTTCCTCAATTTCCAAAATCACAGTTTTATACATGAAGATTCAAAGTAAAGACCACATTAACTCTTATTTTAAACAGTAATCAGTGTAATTCAGTGACCTATTATAACATTTCCTTTTCAAAAGTCAATTTCATAAATCAATTCTCCTAAACTATTTAAGATAGGCATTTTTAGGGTGGGACTAAGTTTACAAAGAATAAGAATGGGAGGCAAGAGGTGAAGGTCAGGTGGGACCTAAACTGACTAGACCAGCTATGTCATGTTGGGCCTAGCCTGATTGACTCCATCTTATTTTCACCACATGTGCTCTCAAGAAGGCTAACTCCACCAGATATATTTATATCACCTGCTTCAGTTGACAAAAACATATGTTAGAGGGACTTGATGCTTTCGTCAAATTCATCTTTGTTCATGCAATGTTACCATCTCAAATCATAGGTCTCACCACTTTCTGATTAATGTCCTAGTAGAATATGCCATATTTGGGTACAGCTGTATATTAAGTTGCATTTATTATATAATTTTTTAAATAATTAAGGAGTAATTAAGGCAAGGCATCATTTAGTTATATTTGCCTAATGATTATAAGACAAAAGAGATTACTTTAAAGCTACTGATACAGGGTTCCTTTGTTCAGAGCTGAACAGGGATCTCCATTTTCTAGGCCTGGGCAAGTGGGTCTTGCCAGACCACATTTTTTGGATTCAAGCAATACCATAGAAAAATAGCCTGATCTCATCTGAGTGGTCTTCCCTGGAGTGAAAAATATATACCATGCTGCCTCGCTTGGGACAAAGACTATGGAGAACAAATTTATTTGCTAATATATTCATTGGGTAATCAACACAGGCAAAATGTTTTCTGTCTGCTGGTTCCTGGCCAAGGGTGATACATATTCCCAAGAACCCCCTGCTCTCATGGAGAATATCAACACTTATACAAAAAGCCCTAGGGGGAGGTTCCTTCTTGAGGTTCTCCGCTCTCTACTGCCAGAGATTATGTGGCCCCCTTTTTCTTCTCTATTGCTTTCCCTGTCAATAAACCCTATTCTGTAGTTTATCTATATGGCCCATGGGTACATTATTTGACTCTCCAAGATGAAGAACTCAGCATAGAGAAAAATTTTGGCTATACTACCATAGGATCCAAGAAGGAAAAAAAAAATGAACTAGTTAGTAGATAAGAAATCATTAATTCATCAACAGACAATGATGAGATAATTCAGAGATTAGAAAAGTGGAAAGTGGCCACTACCCTCTCTAGGGCAGGATGGCTGTAGGAATTGTAAGGATGGTTGGCCTGGTATGCCTAGGCTAAAGTAGAAAAATACCAGTTAACTCCTAGCAAATTTCTGGGCCTCAAGCCCTCAACAAAATGGAGTAAGCCTGGTTCACTCCCAAGATAGATGGGAAAGTACTCATTGACTTCTTGTTTGACTAACTGCCCTGAGAAATAGACCAGGAAGTACCAACTGTCCCTGGACTGACCTTTAAGAAATACCAGTTGGGAAATGACTAAAGCAAAGATATATGACTAACCACAGAATTATGCTTTGGTACAATACTTGCTAACCTACCCAAATACACCTGGGTAGTCTGCATGCCAACCATCACACAGACCAAGCCTTAAAAACTCAGCCCTTTAAGTAGTCAGGGTTGCTCTCAGAAACCCCATGTTGGGGCACTAGCAGCTCTTCAATGAAAGGACTCCTCTTTAAATATAACTTGTTTGGCAGTGTGGTCTTTGTGGAACTCCTGGGTGCAACAGAACTTTACAGTGAAATAATAGAAAAATTATTATTCATAGTTTTTCAACAAGGCATAAAGATCTCTCTGCCTGCATTCTTTCTCTTGCCAGCCTCCCTTCTCTAACTCTTGCAGATTTCTGTCCATTGAGAAATGGACACAGAAATTCTGTCCACAGAATCTTTGCAGATTTTTTGTCCATTTCTTCTGTTCATACCAAAAGGAAACTGTAAATTATCTTTACATTTCCTCAGCTCCTTTCTCCTAAGAATTTGTTCCTTCAAGCCTCAAGGGATTCTCGAGTGTCCCTGATAGATAAATAATCAGGTCTCAGGACTGAAGACACCTGGAAAATGTCTGTCTGCAATCTTGACTGAGGAAAAATGGACACAGCTGAATTGTGAATTCAATTGCAATTACCTTCTACCTCCCTTAAATTCAGCTATGCACTGGACTTCAGGGCTTGCATTCGTCCTTTCTGAGAGAGGATACCTGTGAAGGGGGAGTTCTAGGAGAACAGAGGTCTTCTCAAGGAGACCCCAAGGATACACCTGGAAGGTCCTTTCCATGCTAACTCAACTCTTAGGAATTTATAGACTAAACTTCCTGGGACCTGGAAATTCCCACCTCTGTGAAATCCTGTAGTTCTGTGAAGGGTGGAACAGTTTATCCCACTTGATTCAAACTAACCATTGAGAAAGGTACCAGTGGGTTAGAACTTTTCAAATGGAAATAAAAAAGGAAAGAGCAAGCCAGTTGGGGAGCATGGCCATTTTGAATTCTTCTATACCATTTGCTCTGCTGGCTGAAATAAAGCCCTTCCTCTTATAAACATGGTGTTTGGGTGCTCTTTCTCTCAATTGGGGCTTGTCTTGCTGAAACATTTTTGGTTCCCTGACCAGGAAGCGAGACCACCCAATGAGAGAACAGTTTCAGATATACCTGGAAAGTGCCACAAATCCTCTGGACACCCATTTGGGGGACCCTGATAAGACTGGGTAATGTGAACCACTGAGTGCATGAGGGAGGCAGCTTGGCCTCCTTGTGTGGATGCCTTGACTGTGCAGAGAAAGGGCCCCCTCTGTGAGCCTTCAAGGAATCAAAACCAGGAGGAATTGGAATGCAGGAACTGGCACCTGCACTTGGAGATGTCTAAGGCAAGGTTTGATTAATCTGGGATTCCCACTATTTGAGTGGACGCAAGATTCCAATCAACCACTGGGCATTAGATCCAAGGCAGGATTTGTGAGAGGTGTATGAGAGAGTGTGGGTGGGGTTGTGACTTCCCCTCACAGGGCCTAGGGGTGCGTTGGTTTACCTCCTATGGCTAAGTGGCAGTTTGAGTGAGGAATTAAGGCTCCCCAGGTCAGGAAAGGGTTGGAATTATATGCAGATGAGTGCTTGGAGACTGACTGAGATAGGTAACAATAGGTGGGATTTTGTACCCCCCTTTCACAAGGCAAAATGTGTGAGTGGCACCTTTTTCCATGCTCCAACTTTCCCCCCTGGATATTGTGAGAGAAACTGGATATTTCAGTTTTTCTGCTTTCTGTCTTGGACACAGGTCTTGTCATTTGTGGCCATGTGGCCATGGGAGACTTAGAAGGACAATGAAAAGACATTAGAAAGAATGCCAGTGTTTGGGTTTTGTTACTGGAATTTCTTTCTTCAGAGAGACCTTAGTCTTGGGGATTCAAGAATTGAGCCCACAGGCCACAGATCAGTGATAAAAGGGGAATTTGTTGGATGGAGGGGCATGCAGAGGGAGTGGAGAGCACCAGGCCTTCTCTCAGGGGGAAGGAGGTCCAAGTTAGTGGTCTCCTACATGGGTCCTTTGTCTAGAGGTAAATATTGGCCCTAAGAGAAATTTTGGCCAGGATTTGGTAGGTGGAAAAGCACCTTTGCAAGCTGAATTAACGTTTTAACAAATAAATGAATGCAGTCCCTCCCATGGGGCAAAGATATTCCATCTTTGCAGTTTTTGTCATAGGGAGGAGATTTAGGGTTTGAGCTCCCTAGTCAAGATGTAGCCACTCAAAATGTTTCAGACTGTTTTGTTTGTGGCCTTGCTGGAGTTCAGAGGGTGTGGCCTGAAGGATACAGCCTGTTTGTGCCTAGAGATAGGATTCTGATCTGAGCCTGAAAAATAGGGGTTTCCTCTCTATCCCTGAGTGGGAACATCCTGTATCAATGTAATACTCCATAAAATGTCGCTCATTTGTAAAATGTAACAATGTGCTTGTTTAAATTGTTTGGGAAATTGAGTCTTTGTCAAAGAATAAGATTCTAGCCTTTTAAACCTTCTAATTATCAGTTTAGCTAAGGGAATAATTAACTTCATAGTTAAACTGAGATTATGTTTTGTGAAAAGTGATTTATTGAGAGTAAGATCAATTAGGCAGAAAGGAAAATGACATTGTGTAAGAAAAGAATCTTGTGTGGTAAATTTTGTCCTGAAACAGAAAGGCTATTTAAGAAAGTAATCCAGAAGGGTTAGAATGTTTGCAAATTGTCTGTGAAGGATTGAGTCAGGTTCATAAAAGGAAATTTGTGAAAGAATTTGCATGTGATCCAGGTGACTATGTATTTCCTTTAGAATCTTTTGGCTTATAATCTTGCTTAAATAAATATTTTAAGCCTTTGACATTTGACAAACCTTCCAAAATCAAAACTCTAAATTTGTTCTTTATGAAATTAAGACTTACCACTGAAAGCCTGAGAGAGACATATTAGGCTTATTTAGTATGTTAAAAATGTATAGGAAATATTTTCAAATATGAAGTGGTGGCTAATTTTCTATGAATCAATAATTATATATGTATGTTCCAATTTTATAAAATATTGGCCTGTCTTAGTGTGTATTTCCACTAATAATTTTAATTCATCTCAGAAAGTGTTTTTTTGTAACTGGCTGACTCCCAAGTTTATCCTTCAAGAGAAATATTAGGAAAGGCTGGTGAATTCTCTCCAATTCAATATCTGATGTCTTTGGAAATTAAATACCATTGGGATAAAAGCAAACTTCTAGGGCTTTAATTAGAAAGCTAACATGTTCATGTGTATTGCTAACCTAACTTCTAACAGAAGAGAAACTAGTTACATGGAACTGAGCTGATTTGTTATGGCTTTTTGTTAGAAACATTGCTGATTGTTTTTGTGTTCTGTTTTCCAGAAGTCAAGAAAACAATTTTCCATCTCTTTAGCTATTTGTAATTTTCAGCAATGTATGTACTTATAGGCAGAATTTGAAACATTTTTTCTCTCTCCTTGATTTCTCTGGAATTCAAAAAAAATTTTTGAGTATTCTTAATTTCTGACAATTCAGTTATTTGCATAAGTTCAATGAGAATCTGTTTTGTTCTATAAAGATGTGATGAAAACACTGGTTATTTTACCAAGGCTTTGACTAGAATAGCATTTTCAGAGGTGTCCAGGCTGTGTTAAGGAATTACTGTTGACTTTATAAGGCCAATTAAAAAAGCCTGTTGGAAAGACTGGCTGAATACCTCACTAATAACATTTCCTGATCTGCAGTGAGTAAAGAAGATCACTTGTTGACAGATCTGGGAATCACAATTTGCTTGAGGACCTCAAGAGTAGAGAAATTTACTCAATGCATACAGGTATCTAATGGCAAAGATGAAACCTGGTCTCATGGAAGGCTTTCAAGTCTAACCTGATATTCCTTTAAAAGGTTCCAGCAAAGCCAATTTTAAGGAACAGCTTAAATGGCCTTTAATTATTCTTGTTGAACTTTATACAAATAATCAGACCCAGTATACTGAAAATACAGTTTATTTTAGCAATTGAATTAGTTGTGCTATAATTTGTTTTTAGTGAAGTGAGAAATTAGAGAAAAATGGTTCAAAATGGGAAAATACTTTGGTCCACCCATACTAGATTACAGCCTTGTCTGCAATGTCAGCTCATAAAATGAAACATAGCTGTTTTACTAAACTGATTGGTTAAATGGGACTAAGAGACTGGCCAAAGACTACAGAATTATATACAGTAGTTATATTTGCTCTGAAGCCTTAAGGTTCAACAAAGGTTGCCTATTGGCCACACTGGAAAAATTTGTGCAGTATTAAATGTTATCTGCAGTGCCTATATAGATACTTCAGTAAAAATTGGAACCTGAGTGAGAATTTCCCAGTAAATTATGTGACTGTAACACAGCCTCATAAGTGTTCCCACACCAAACTGGTGTTCAGGAATATTCACTTGAATGGTCCAGAACTTTGGATCAGTTCTGTAGGGACTCTAAAAAATAGGTATTATCTTAAGAACTGTGCTAAGTCTGTAAATAATACTAATGTTCTCATTGTGAGAACCTTAGCCTTAAAATCCAGAACTTGCAGATATTTGTGACTGCTAGACGATTCCATTCTTTTACACTGAACCCAACCTTGACTTCATTGCTATCAGTATAAGGGAGCTAGAAAGCCAAAAAACACATGCAAGGTGACTGAAGTCATGCAGAAGCCAGATGAAAGCCCTGAGAATTTCTATGAAAGACTGTTAGAAACATACCAACTGGCCAAACTATTGCGTGAAGTTACAGAGTGGGGAAAGAATGGTTAAGTTGAGGAGAAATCTGGCCAACCAAAAGCCTTCAAGACTGCTAAAGGAAAAACCGCAAGCAGGTCCTGGTGCTAGAACTCCCTGACCTACCCAAGCCTTTTGAACTGTACTTATCTGGAAAAAAGTAGAACAGCTAGGGGAGTGCTCATCCATATTGTAGCATCCGGGCAGGACCAGTTGCTTATCTCTCTAAGCAACTTGATGGGGTCTCAAAAGGATGGTCCCCATGCTTAAGAAATATTGTAGCTACTGCCATGTTGGTGCAAGATGCTGATAAGTCCACTTTGGGACAAAACTTAAGAGTCTGGTTACCACACACAGTGGTGGCTCTTATGAACATCAAGGGGTATCATGGTCAACCAACTTATGCCTCACCAAATATCAAAGCTTACTGTATAAAAATCCAAGGTTGGTTATAGAGATTGTACACATGAGGCTATGCACATAGGACAAAGGCAGAAGAAAATTAAAAGGCTTCTTGGGAGATACTTTTACATTCCCCTGTTGGCCACCCTTGCCAAGAAAGTCAGCCAACATTGTGTGGCATGCAACCAACACACTGCTAGACCATCCCTGCCACCTGAAGTTCCATCCTACAGGGAAGCTTCTTTTAAATATGGGCAAAGGACTATACTGAGTTGTCCAGATATGGAGGAAGTTGGTCCTTACGAATTCTGGTCTGCATATACTCAGAGGAGGTGGAAGCTTTCTCCACCAGGCCTAACATAGTAAAAGTGTTGCCTAGAGAAATCATCCCAAGGTTTAGGTTGCCACTCTGGTTTAGATTTAACAATGGGTAGCCTTTATAACAGAAATAGTGCAAATGATAGCGAAAGCTTTGACTATCACCTGGAAACTATATGTGAGATATAGGCCTCAAAGCTCATGAGGTATTGTGCATGAACAGGGCCACGAGAGCAGAAATTGGTAAACTCTGCCAGGAAGCAAAGCTTAATTGGATACAGGCCTCTATTCATACTTTGAAACTTAGCAGTGAGTCCTAAAAGAACTGGGAGAGAATGGACAGGCAATTAGAAGCCCTATGAAGAGGAGCAAGGAAGATCTCCACTTGAGTAATTAACCATGTTCTATTTAGATTTTTTTTTTTCTGTACATCCTTTCTCTCTGGGGGATCAAATGGATCAAGTTTAGGTCAAGGATCAGAACACTGTCTCCCTCAAACCAAGGTAGAAGAGAGTCCACGCCATCATCCTGACCACACACATGGCAGTGAAGGTGGAAGGGATCCTCACCTGGATTCCTTCCTGAAGAGAGCTTCACTGCCCCATGGGAAGTAAAGATAACCTTTAAAACAGTCAACATGCACTGGTCCAGCCACATACTGCGAGCTGGTGGGTCAACACACAGCTGCAGTCTGAGGAAGCTCCTCATGGGACTTGTCTTAGTTGGACTTTGGACTTGAGAAAAGAGGAGGAGGGATATGATCTGTGCACCCCCACCACTAAGATAGGATAAAATGTGACTCTTTTGTACCTTTAATGAATGCAAAGACACCCACAGAGTGATTGCACTCATAATCACACACAGTAACTCAATAAGTGACAGAGGGGAAAGGGAAAATTCAAATGTATATTAGCCCCCCACCACAGTACAATTAAGGCCTGGGTAGAGAACCTGAGAGGAGTTGCAGTTCCTGAAATCTGAAAACTGGTCTAGACAAAGGAAATAGGAAAGCCCAGCCAGTTGACTCTGAAATTTGATGCCTGCAGCACCATACAAAGTTGCTGCAGCAGAGGGAGCTGGGAAAGAAACTATAGGACAGATCAGAAATACCTCTATGCATTACATTTTGTAGAAAAGTCATGTAAAGTGGAATGTGAAAAGTGGTCAATACCAGCTCCTGCAGAAGCAAGCTGATATTTAGACCCTAAATTAAAATATATATGAGTTATAAAGACCACATAATTCTCTCAATTGATGCAGAAAAAGCCTTCGACAATGTCCAGCATCCCTTCATGATCAGAACACTAAAGAAAATGGGAATAGAGGGGACATTTCTTAAATTGATGGAGGTCATCTACAGCAAACCCACAGCCAATATTGTAATGAATGGAGTTAAATCGAAACCATTCCCACTTAGATCAGGAACCAGGCAAGGCTGCCCATTATCTCCATTGCTCTTCAACATTGTAATGGAAGTTTTAGCCA
>CAUYRH010022622.1:0-14989 GCA_963574655.1 Perodicticus potto | reverse complement strand
CACATGTTGTTCAAGGGTCAACTATACCGAAATAAAAATTATGTGAATGTTTACTTCTGGAATTTTCCATTTAATAATCTTTGACTGCAGTTGACTGAAAGTCACTGAAATCTAACAAAGTGAAAACACACATAAGACATATTTGGAGGTGGAGTCTTTGGGAGGTAATTAGGTCACCACGGTGAAACCCTCATGATGTAATTAGTGTTTTTATAAGAAGGGAGATGGGCATGAGAGAGAAGCTCTCCTTGTCTCCACTATATGAAGTTACAGCAAGAAAATGGCTGTGTATTGACCAGCAGGGTGCTCTCACATCAGATGCCAAATACGCTAGCACCTTGATCTTGGACTTCCCAGCCTCTGGAACTGTGAGAATTAAATATTTGTTTTTTAATCAACCCAGTCTATTGTATTTTGTTATAACATCCAGAACTAAGACATTTGCTTTGCTAAGTAAAACCTCATACAACAATCAAAAGTTACTTTTTTTTTTTTTTTTTTGCAATTTTTGGCTGGGGTCAGGTTTGAACCCACCACCTCTGGTATATGGGGCCGACGCCCTACTCCTTGAGCCATAGTTGCCACCCCAAAAGTTACATTTTAATATGATTGTAACGGACTTAGTTAGACATTGATCATATGCACACAATGTCATAGAGCCCAAGGCTGCTATTACAGGATCTCAAGATTTTAAGAAGATGGTATAAGAAAGTCTTGGGTCACATTTCTTTCTTTCTTTCTTTCTTTTTTTTTTTTTGCACCAGAATGTGTATTTCAGCCCAATTCATAACTGCCAAGTCACAGAAGAAGCCCAAGCACCAATCAACCCATGAATGGATTAACAAACTGTGGCACATGTACATCATGGAATAAAAATAGATGGAGACTTTACCTCCCCCATGTCCACATGGACAGAGCTGAAACACATTCTTCCCAGAAAAGCATCTTAAGAATGGAAGAAAAAGTGCCCAATGTACTCAGCCCTATTATGAAACCAATCCATAAGCACCCACACTTTCTTTTTTTTTTTTTTTTCTTGAGACAGAGCCTCAAGCTGTCACCCTGGATAGAGTGCTGTGGCATCACAGCTCACAGCAACTTCCAATTCCTGGGCTCAAGTGAGTCTCTTGCCTCTGCCTCCCAAGTAGCTGGGACTACAGGTGCCTGCCACAACGCCCGGCCATTTTTTGGTTGCAGCCACCATTGTTGTTTGGCAGGCCCAGGCTGGATTCGAACCCGCCAGCTCAGGTGTATGTGGCTGGCGCCTTAGCCTGTTGAGCCACAGGTGCCGAGCCACCCACACTTTCATATGAAAGCTATAACCCAACCATTGCCCAAAAAGAAGGGGAAAGAGGAGGAGGGGGAGGAGGGGTGGAGGGAGGGCAACTGGCGGGACCCCACCCACAGTGCATTCCACAAGGGCACAAGCCAAATCCAGCAAGTGTAGAACATAAATATCCCAACATAACAACTAAGAAAATGCAGTGAAGGCTATTGTAACCAGTTGGATGAAAGTTTTTTAAATTGTATATAAAACCAGCACATTGTGCCCCATACTTGCATTAATGTACACAGCTATGATTTAATAAAAAAAAAGAAAAAAATAGTCTTTTCCTATATTATCCTTTTAAATGAAACATAAAAAAATGTTCACTACAATAATCTCTCAGACTACTTTCATATAAAAACTTCAGAATACATAAGGCACATATTTCAGCTTTCAAAGACACCATTTAGATTTCACATATTGAACAGCTACAGCATAGCTAACAACGGCACAATTATGTCTAACACATGAACACTATTAATATTTCACCCTTTGTTAATAGTCAGAAAGAACTGCATGGTTTGAAAGGTGCTTTAATTTATGTGTGGTCATTAAAACCCACTAAGTAATTCAAGTATGGTCATATAAAGGCAGGCAATTAATCCAATATCACTAGAAAAATCAAAGCCATGAAAATAAAGGCAGAAAACTCAGTTTCTCTACCTTTCATTACATAGGTAGATATCTATCCGGACCTTACTGTAGAAAATATAGCAATTCTTACATATGGTTTCCCTAGAACATAATGGAGTTTCAGAAACTACAAAAGATGTTAAGATCCATAGTTGGCTTCTTCAAATGCTTTTCTAGCCCATTTCAATTCTTCATTCATAGTAAGCAAGACTTTAACCCTAGAAAACATCCTGGGATCCTTTCGAATTAAGATGATATCTTCAACTTGTACTGGACCTTGTCTGCCAATAGACATGGCCTTGCGAGTCATTTCAGTAATGAACTCTGTGAGGATTCTGGTCATCTCCAAAGTCATACATCATACATCTCAATTCTTCAGAAAAGAGTCTCTGTCTTTTACCCTGTCCACCTTCTGAACCTTCTCCAATTTCTTCATTTTCTTCCTCAAAAGCGAGGTCTTCTTCCTCATCTGCCACCCCATCAGCCTGCCTGCCTCCCTATAGTACCCAGCAGGCTCCCTCTGAACAGGTTTCAGTACTTCTGCAGCCTCACTTCATGTGACTTCCACATTAAAGTGAGTTTTTATTTTATTTTATTTTATTTTATTTCATTGTTTAACTAAAATACTTAACAGCTTTATTTTCACATTTCACAATACAAATGAAAACTGCTCCTTTTTTGAGTTTACTTTTTCCCTTCAAAACTATTCTGTCCTTTTTTGTTGTTGTTGTTGTTGGTGCAGTTCCGCTGGGGCTGGGTTTGAACCCACCACCCTTGGTACAGGGGGCCGGCGCCCTACTGACTGAGCCACAGGCACCGCCCACTATTCTGTCTTTGATAGGTAGGAGGAGCAAGTCTTCCTTACCTTGCTATTAAGAAAACACCCAGTCACAGCACCAAGATCTCCTGGTGAAACAGAACAAGTAATATGAAAATGACATAAAGAAAACTCCCCTCTATCCTCATCTGTCTGGTCAAGTCTTTCCAGGACCAGAGGGCAGCAACATGGGACCAGCAGGAGGTGTCATCATTGGGGGCCCAGGCATCATTGGCATGTGACCTCCGTGGGTGGCCTCATTCCAGGAGCAGGTCCCACTGGTATCATCCCAGGAGGAGGAGGATCCATCATCGGCATCATGGGAGGGCCCCACATGTGGGGTGCTGGCATCATACCAGGATGAGGAGGACCCGGAAGATTGGGGGGAGGTAGAATCATCCCCGCTGCAGGAGGAGGAGCAGAGAATGGAGTAGGAGGTATTTTTCCTTGCTGACATGCAGCCATTGTTTGTCAGGCTCTGGGCCTGCTCTTCCATCCATTTGTGACAGTCCCCCACATTCTCTTTGTGCTTCCTCCCACTGCAGTGTGTCTTTCTCACAGACGGAGAGTCATGGGTGAGATATGTATCCAGTAGTCACAATAAAACTTGGGCATATTCCCTCCTGGCCAATGGCGACTCCTTTCTAATGTGAGTTTTGAAAAACAAGCCTCCATACCAGTGCGGGAGGAAAGAACGGCCGAGCGGGGAAAGGACGTCTGCTCTATTGGTAATAAAGCTCCAAGTTCATCCCATCCTGGATTTCACAGTCCTCTAGAGACACATGGTCCTTAAACATCGTGTACCACTTCTTAAGGACAGTCTTGTTCCAACAGGTGCCAGTTTGGGCTGCAATCAGCTTCTCAAGGTCCCCAAAGGTGTCATTGGTGTTGCATTTAACGCGGACCTTCTTTCCCGGACGGTTGTTGCAAACAACCTCGATCATCCCGGCTGGAACTCCAAACTCAAACTTCCAACCTGCAGACGCCACAACCTCCAGCCTCAAGTGCTCTGATGGGCAAGATTTTAAAAACCATGAGAGATTCTTTTGCAATCTCCATGCATTTGAAAACCACTGGAAGGCATGACCAATCTCTACTTCAGCCTTTCAGAGCAACCTTGGGTCACATTTCTAAAGGGATATAGGAGCTTTATTTAAAAAAAAAAAATAAACATGTAGGAGAAGAAAACAAGTTGCTGTCATTAGGAGATGTATAGAAGGGGGTATCTGAAGTTTTTATGCAATTTAGAAATAAAATCTTTTAAAAATTCCCTGCATCTGAGACTGTATTCTGACCCTAGAATTATAAAAATTGTATTCTGTTAAATGGGGTTTAAGTGATAAATAAACAAAAACAGAGTAAGTTTATGCTTTTAAATATATTTATGAAGTCATATAATCACATTACAAAACTTTGAAAAACAAAGAAAAGAAAAAATATCACCCCATATCACTCTATCTAAAACAACCCTAATATGAACTGTTTCTTTCCAACCTTTTTCCCTGGCAAATTTAAAAATCTATAGTTATAAAATAAATAAATGTTGACATCTTACCTTCTTCATAGAATTTTCAGACATGATTTTTTAAATGTGGATAATTGCTATTCTAAGTTGGAAATTCCTTACAGAAGGATCTTACCTAACTTTGGGCTGTAACACATCCTTCAAGAATTATTATTCTTCCTTGGTAAATGACAAAACGGTCTATAGAACATCTTACTAATCAACTACCTTACAGCGAGTTTCCTACTTTTTTTTTTTTTTTACAATCCAAATCCCAGTTTTGTAAAGATGTTCAATCCTTCTTTGACACCCATTCCCAATTCCAAAGTGATTGGGTTTGGCCAATCCTCATGGTCAATTCTTCCTGTGAGAGCTTGGTTTGGGTTTGAGCATGCAAATGGATTTTGTCCAACAAGATGTAAGGGGAAATATGGGAGAAGTTTACTAATACTGAATGAGTCATGAGTTCAGATGAGATGAGGCAGTTTCCTTCTTCTACTGGACATTGCCATGCCTGCAGGACAGAAAACTCAGGAACTCTGGAAGTCATCTTGAAACTGGGAAGAGAACCAGCCAAGGAAAAGCATATGCTGGGCTTTGCACAAAGGAAAGAAGGAAGTACCTTCCCACCAAACCTAAATTCAATATAATGTGTTGTAATAGTGGCATAAAAATATTATGGGAACAAAAAATTGAAAGGTGACTTATTGCCAAAGAGTCAGGAAAAACTATAATCATAGGCAATAATATTTGGTGGTGATTTATCTTTGTACAGAAATAACATTTGACTTGGGTGTTGAAGGATAGATAAAAGATTTTTTGGTATAGAAGTGATGCAAGAAAGGGCATCTTTGGCTAGTAGGAAGGTGGTGCGTTATCTCAATGGTTCACAGTCAGTTATAGGTGGAACTCCTAGCTCTACTCTTTCCCCCTTCTCACTACAGCGCTTCACTAGTTCCCCAAAAAGGGCATCTTTGACAAAGAGAGTAATGTGAATAAATGTGTAGAGTCATATAAAACATTTTGGAGAGACAGTGAAAAGTTCAGAGAAGTAAGAGATGCATGTGAGAAGAGAGTAGGAGGCTAAAGAGATTAAAGTGTGATTGCAAATCACCCAGTGGGTCAAGCTAAGCATTTGGGTTTTATCTCATAAGCAAGTGAACTTGCACACCAGGGGAACATGAGACATGGTACTACACAAGCAACTGGAGGCATAAACTATATTTGAAGTCTCGTGGTTTCTATTTACATGAATTTTGCAATCCTATTCCATAATACATATTTGATACAAGAGAAAAATATATTCTTCCAAATCTTCAAGTTAAATTGATGGCCAAGAGAGACATCACCAATTTATTCAATGTTTTAGTCCTCAAGCATACTGTCACAATCTTTGGGGGCAGGTTCCCCAGATTGAGAGGCATTCTATAGGCAATGGGAAGCTAAAATTGTTTTTTATAATAAGCAGCAGGGAAGTAGCAGGAGTGTCCGCTCTCCAACACCAGAAGAAGTAATCTCTTGTTTCAAAGTAATATATGAACAAAAGAGAGAGAGGGGAAGGAGACGGGTGAATGTGAATGGAGAGAGAGCAGTAAATGGGGTGGGACTTGGTGAGAAGTGGGATTTAAGCTAAAGTGAATACTCATTGTTTGTCTTCCCAGCCTCTATTTCCCCTCCTTCCAGCAACATCCCTGGCTTTAATGTCCAGTCTTTGGGTCCCCAGTTTCTTCATATAGGTCTGCATAGTCCATGCATGGAGCCCCAGTAGTGGAGCACATGACTTTACCCTGAGCCAATCAGCAAGCTGCATTTCTCTGAGCACAGAGATAGATAGAAGGGTAGTCATGTGACCTAAGTGGATTCCATGAGAATACATCTCAGAATTGATGGTAAGGTTGCTAGGAATAATACGCCTTATCTTTTCTACTGAATTAGAAGCTGGAAAGATGTAGCCCCAGAAGCTGTTGAAAACTTTTTTCTGATTACTTGGACTTTAAGACAGAATCACAAAATAGGGAAACAAATGTGAATTCTGGCTCTATCTGGACACAATTATGTAAACAAATAAATATTTGTTTAACAGTTTGATTTGCACTCTTTGTTACTTGCAACCAATAGAATTCTAACAGAGATAGAAAAAAAAGAAATCTGCTGTTTTTCCACATTTTATGTTTGCTGAGGTTCATGTGTAAGGTCAGGACCATGGACAACTTACAGATTTGAAGAACCTCAGATTTTTTAGCTTCATTTTTCTTTGCTCAGAAGTAATCTAAGTTTTCAGCAGCAGTTTCTTTCACCAAAAGAAACAAAGCTAAGTTCTTACAATTAGATATTTAAGTAGATACGCTTTTTAGAGGCTAGGCTAGGAATCTCTTTTTTTTTTTTTTGGAGACAGAGTCTCACCATGCTGCCCTCAGTAGAGTGCTGTAGCATCACAGCTCACAGCAACCTTAAGCTCTTGGGCTTAAGCAATTCTCTTGCCTCAGCCTCCCAAGTAGCTGGGACTAGAGGCGCCCACCACAATCTCTTATAAACACACACACAAACTTAAATTGCATGGAGAATTTTTGCATGACAGTGAGTTGGTGGGAAGCCAAATAAGAAACAATATTATAATCAAGGTGATTCTTCTTTGGCAAACCCACTGAAATTATTTCAAAGCAACATAGTTTAAAAATCTACTTTCTATAGGTCAAACTCACAACTTAATACTAGAAGTAAGAAATATTGTACACTAAGCAATAGTTTTTGCATTATAAAACTGTTCTGACATTGGCTGAATCTGGTCTAGAGATTTGAAGAGTTAATCTGGTACTTAGTTACTTTTGCAAACTGCAGCTGCTGTCAAGTTTGCTATGTCTGTTTTTTCATTGCATGCCAACCCTGACTCAGCCTGATCCTTACTTATCTGTTGCAGTGCTTTGGCACCCCATATAGAAACCTATTGACCCCAATAAACAATTATCAGGTCTCTGGTTCAGACATTTGAAGTTGGAAATGTATTTTCAGCCATGTTATTAAGCAGCAGCTGCCTCATCCAATTTCAGATTAACTATCATAAGACCAACCCAAGAAGTTCAGAAAACTTTTCTCCGTTTCACGGGGAGTATTCCAAATGCAGGTGAAGTGTGGCCACAGTAAGCAACCTCAAGTTGCTTATTTTTAGGGTTCCGTGGAATAGTTGGATGAAATTTCCTCCAATAAATTCTCCCAAACCAGACATTGCCCTGTAAAACATGAAAAGATAACTGGATAACTTTGATAGCTGAGTAGCAGATGGACTAGAGTGCTGTCCAGTATTGCTGCTGCCCAAATAAGACTCGGTGTGTGCAGAACTAAAAGACACACATGAATGAGGCTTGTGGAAGAGCCTTAACTTTAAGTGCCTACATTTGCTAGGTATCTTGCCTATCTTGTTGTTCAAATAAATACGCACGTGAATGAATGAATGCGTGAATGATCCTGTGTGACTAATTCTTACCATGCTACCACATCTCTCCAAAATAACATTTAGCTCCTACAAATGCAAATGCCATTTTTTTCAGACAAGACGGGACTACATTAGCCTGTCGGATGTTCCCACTGTACACTGCACTCTATCTTTATCACACTCATTAGACTATTCAAAGTTTGTTATTTATTTATTGAGACAGAACCTCAAGCTGTTACCCTGAGTAGAGTGCTGTGGCATCACAGCTCACAGCAACCTCCAGCTCCTGGGCTCAAGCGATTCTCCTGCCTCTGTCTCCCAAGTAGCTAGGACTACAGGTGCCCACCACAATGCCTGGCTATTTTATGGTTGCAGCCGTCATTGTTGTTTGGCGGGCCCAGGCTGGATTCGAACCCGCCAGCTCAGGTGTATGTGGCGGGTGCCTTAGCCACTTGAGCCACTTGAGCCACAGGCACTGAACCAAAGTTTCTATTAGACTGGAAGTTCCAGGAAGGCTGGAATCATGCCTTTCTTATTCACCATTGCACTTAATACATTTGTTGAATAAGTGATATATAGTCAGCAAGTCTGACTAAGTCTTTTTACCCCCATCTTGGTGGATATGAGGAGACCAAATCTCCAGGAAGTTGAGTGACTTGTACAAGTCAATAACATGCATCTTTGAGTATGTTAGAGGACATACATGGATAACTCCAAGTAGGCTATACTGAGAAGTGCTCCAAAAGTGAATTTTAACTTTTTTTTATTAGATAGGGTCTCCCTCTGTTGCCTGGGTTAAAGTACAGTGGTGTTCCCAGAGTCTGTAACCTCAGACTCTTGGGCTCAGGTGATTCTCCTGATGGGACTATAGTCACACAATACCATCCCCAGCTATTTTTCTATTTCTTATAGAGATGGGTCTTACTATATTGCTCAGGCTGGTCTTGAACTGCTAGCCTCAAGTAATTCTCCCTCCTCAGCCTCCCCAAGTACTAGGATTATGGGGTAAGCCACCTTACCTGGCCTGATATTTAAATCTCTAGGTAATTTTCATTATTTTCTGGCCACTTATGTTTATAATTTTAACAATTTCAAAGATAGTTTGAACACAAGAAATCAGAACACACACATCCATACCCTTACCTGTGCATTCCATTTTTTGTTAAATACTCTGTGTTTTTAAATCTCTATCAGTGTCTCAGTGAGTTGAGTTATAAACAGAAGACCCAACAAAAATATGAACCTGATGTAGCTAGCAGGGGAAGTAAAACTACTGGAAAATAGGAACAAAAGCCAAAAGAAAAACTTCACACTCACAACCAAACAAGAATTATAACAATGACAATGATAAGAAGAATTAGCTTTTATTAAGAGTTTGGAATGTGTCAGAATCATGCTAACAGCATGCCATTCACTGTCATTCAGCATCATAGCAAAGGCATGTGGTAGACAATATCAATATTCTGATTTAATACAGAAGTAGACTGCCTTGCAGAGGTTAATAATTTTCCCAAAGTCACTTGGACAGTGAGCGGCAAAATTCAGAATCAAACATGCATTCGTCTGACATTCAACCTATCTTGAAAACAAAACACAGGGTGGTACATCACATTCAAGGCCTCTTAAGAGCATTTTATAGCAGTGAAAAACTTTAGCCTTGGAGATCTAAAATTGGGCAATTTCCATATGCTTTAGATTAGATTTTAATATTGTTGATCCAGAGCACTTTTTTAAAAACCTTTTTCTGAGATTTGGAAGCATGACCGGGCAAGTCTTTAAATCCATCATATTTGTGACAGCAAAGTTGGCTTAAAATGAATTTATTTCTTCTTCACTATATAAGGAATTATTTTACTGCTTTCTCCCTCACCTCACCTCTAAGGCAGGTCCTATCAAAGTGACTAAATTTTTGATACAAATGTGGTCTGGTTGTTTTCAATCCTGGTTATGCATCAGCAGCACCTGGGAGTTTTCTTTATGTTTCTTTTTGTTTTTTTATTCAAAAACAATATTCAAAACAAAACAGTTTAGAAGTGAAACAGCAATAAAACAAGCACTGTGTTAGGTATGTTATATTAACTTTCTTATTCAATCCTTCAGACAACTTTATGACATAGACATCACTGAATTGCAACGCAAAGAGGTTATTACTTGACAAAGTCATACAGTTTTAAGTGGTTCAAGCTCTTAATAAAGATTGACTGCTTCCTTTTATTGAAGACACCACAACCTTTTCCAAAATAATCTCAACTGGATCCTTTCATATTAACTGATATTCTATTGGTTTAATCCTTCCAAAGGTCAGATTCATTCAGCAGGTGGGGATTCCACATTTCTGTTTATAGGAAGCATTCTTATTCATACTGTTACTAAGTTTTTGCCAGATCAATAGCTCCTATCTAGAGGAAAGATTACAGTAAGCTTTATTGTTGCAATAGATAATTATACAGCAAACTTTTCATTTAAAGAGGCAAAGAGTATGTAGATTTAAAAAAGCAGAAAAAATATTATAGAACTGTAAGGTAGTTAATAAAAATATTTTGTTAACCTGGATTTTGTGATGTTTGTAGTGTTTATAAACTTTGTAAAATTATTCTTAAATATTTGCTTTCATACCTAATTGTGATTTTCCCCCCTCCCTCTCTCCCTCCTTTCTTTCTTTTCCTTCCTTCCTTCCTTGCTTCCTTCCTTATTTCTTTCTTTCTTTATTTCAACAGAGTCTCACTCAGTTACCCTGGGGTAGAGTGCCATAGCATCATATCTCATAGCAACCTCAAACTCTTGGGCTCAAGCCATCCTCTTGTCTCAGCCTCCTGAGTAGCTGGGGACTACATTTGACCACTACAACAAGATCTGGCTAGTTTTTCTATTTTTAGTAGAGACTAGATCTTATTTTGCTCAGGATGGTCTCAAACTCCTGAGCTTAGGTGATGCACCTGCCTCAGCCTCCCAGGGTGCTGGGATTAAAAAAGCTCTCTAAGGGGCAAAAGCTTCAGACCCCACAGAATGGGGCACACCATTTTTACATCCAGAGCAGTACTACTGTTTTGTAGCACTACAAGGGGCTATGTGAAGGGGTGTTATATTCATGTCCTTGGTCTCCTAATATGTTTTACCCAGAATCTAACCTATAAGCAGGGGCAAACATATAGCTATTATCACCTCCTAGGAGGCCAGGTGCCCTCCTAGAACTGGATTAGAACATCATGGATAATAAATTACTATTGTCCTAGCTTGTATTAGTTGCCAAACTGTCTGATCAAAAAGAGTCTGTGATTGAGAAGAAAGTAAAGAACGTCTAGTTAGCTTTCATTTATCCTTACTGGGTTTCAAAAAGGAGGCAGTCCATAAATTAGTCGTGGGATAAAATCAGCATACCAGTATTGTTGGGATTTTGTACCAGTCGAATTGGGCCTTTTCTGTATTTTCTATAAGAAGATATATTTTGGTAAATGTCCCTTAATGAATAGTATACCAAAGTCTGTTGAACTTAATTCATTTGAAGGTAACTTATTCCATCACCTCAGTTTTCTGGAAGACATCTAATAGTTCAGGATGGAGTGGGAAAAGACAGGCAAAGGCATTGTCTCAAATTTCCTTCATAACAACAGGTAAATCTTATGTTTGAGATGGCAAATATTACCCTGAGGGTAATTATACATTTTATGTGTGTCATAAACTTGTACAATTATTGTGTATCAATAAAATAAGGAAGTATATTTTTAAAAACTCAAATAAAACTAGGTACATTTTGCTTATAAATGACCCAAAGGGGGTCTCACTCTTAATTTAGACACGTTTCTACTAAATTTAGTTCTGTGACGGGCTACATTAAGATTAAAAGAAGTAAAAAACAAAGGGTGGTGCGGCAGGGTGCTACAAGACGGTAGTACCACTTTGGATGTAAAGAAGAAGGAAGAGAAGCTATGAAGAGACAAGAACTTAGCCAGGATAGGGCCGTTTAGCACAGGAGGCAAATAGTTCCACGTATTATAATTGTTCCTGAAGACTTTGCATAGTAAATGATGCTCCAAATAAACAGCTCCTAGTCATGCACAAAAGTTTAATTTTCTTTGGTATTCCTTTGAAAATAAACATTATGGTGCTTAAAATTTTGACCATCTAAAAATTGTATCTCTCTCAGTGTATTTGATAATAAAGTAGATTGAAAGATAATGGAACTGCAGTAAAGAGCCACACTAGGATAGCATTCTGTTTGGTCCAATTTAGGAATGCTCCCTGGGAGCTTTTCCTAGGCTCTACTTACTTTGATGATATTAAAATTATTTGCATTTCCTGCCCACACACCAAGAAGGAGTTAAAGAGAAAAATATCTCAGGTGAGAGGCAATGGAAGGTTAAATACTGGTTGTGCGTCATCCATGCAAGATGAACAGTGAGTGTATCAGCCTTGAGGACAGGTGTGGGATCCTCTTCTCATTTAGGATCACACGGGGCTCTCATTTCTGAAGTCACGTTGGAATGCCCCGGTAGATGGTGCTGAACTAGCGGGGAGGATGGACTAGGAGCCTTTCCGTCCTCCTCCCCCATCCTGACTCTCACCTCTCCTGTTCCATTCATGTTCTGAAGGCCATCATTCAGGAATGTCTAATGATAACAACACCCCTTTCAAATATTAGACAAACACAAACCAACATGAGTAAACATTATTAGTGGACGTCTCCTTTGTCTATTACTACAAGGAGGGAAGCCCAGTAGCCTAAAATGTAAGCTGGTGAGTTTCCAATGATCGTTTCAGTAACAAAGCACCTTTTGAAATCAATGGATTATCTGCTTGAGGTGGAAGAGAATAAAGGAGAGCACAGGGCAGAAGAATAAGAGGAAAGTATGAGGGGGATCCTGGGGGAACCCTGTGAGTTATCCTTTGACAGCTTGGTAGAAGACTCAGACCAAGCCCCTTAGAGGCAAACCCTTTTGTATTTGAACCTTGGTATTTATAGAATCAAAAAGAAAGGAGAAGTCATTCATGCAAAGCTAAAATATCATAGTCTTAAATGGATGGCCTCTCATAACAATAAGTGACAGCTATGTCAAGACAAGTCATCAATTTTTCTTTCTGATTATGACCTTTCAACTTAACACTGGGAGAATGCTCCCGGCTGGCTTAAATACATCCTGTTAAAACAGAAGTCTGCACTTTTTAGAACATGACTCTGATTTCAAGCCAGGCAAAAACATGGGGGGAAAACCTTGAGGAATAAAGTAATCTTTGTTCCACTTTTGCATTGGAAAAAAGTATGAAGCATTTGACTAATGTTGATACTTAGGTGTTCATTTTAGAGCAGTTGGGGGGATCCAGTGAGTTGAAACTAACTCCTTACCTTATAAATTTTGAGGAACTTCAAGTTGAAGAAATTTAACTTAAAATAATAGCATCAATAAAGGAAGTGAAGCATTATTATTTTTCTGTTAGTATTACTGCCAAACCAACTAGACCAGAATTTCCTAACTAAGAATATGAATCTATAATCATTCTTTCTATAATCCACCGAGACTGGCATAACGCTTTCTTTATTGCCTCCTTCAGGGAGAAAAGGCTGTATAGAAGTGTGCATTATATATACTAGTTCCTCCAGAGGACTGGGTGCTGGCAAATGTAGGGGATATGGATGGTGGGAGTGTGTTTGGAGCTGATAAGGGGGAATTGGGGTGTATATAATAGCAGAAGCAAGGGTAAAGTAATAGTTGTAGGCAGTTGCAGCTGTGGGTCTGAGGATATATGCAGGAAATGGGAAATGGCTGGGAGAAGGATTGGGTCAGGAACAGTAGAAATCGGCATGATATGTGCGTGTGTGTTTCTAAGCAGCTCTGTTTCAAAAGTGAACTTTGTCTTAGGATGGAGGCCACAGAGAATAAAAACAGATTAGGAAGGAGGGAAGGGACATGGCAAATTTTATGCCTGTACCAAAGGTCAAAGGACCCTTAATATTGTTATGGCATATTTTTACCAAGTGTTATGCTGTGCTATCATTAGCAAAGTATCAAAGCTACAAGCCAGTGGGAGCCTCCCAGGTGTGATTGCTGGCTGTCAGCACCAAGGTACTTCTCTGGGTGCCCGCCCAGTGGGAGGGTCATCTTCACTGCACAATTGTCTGTGGTCACTGGGCTCTCACCTGGAACAGAAGAGCTAAGGCACACTCACACAAATGGCTCAGAGCTGCTGGGGCATTTCACCAGGCAAGTGAGCTTGGTGAGAAAATGGTGAGGAGCAGGCCGGCCCAGGGTCACAGCCTGTTAGGTATTTATTGCTGCATAAAAATTACCTAAATTTTAGCAATCTAAAACAATAAACATTTATTTTCTTATCTAGTCTCTGTGGATCAAAAATATGAGATTGATTTAGCTAGATGGTTTTGGCTTAGGATTTCTCATGTGAATTTGCAGTCAAGAGGTTGGGCAGGGCTGCAGTCATATGGGGTTAGACAATCTTTATCCAATGTGGTTCACATACATGTCAGCTGGTTCCTGCTGGCTGTGGGCAGGAAGCCTCGATACCTTACCCAGTAGACCACAGGGCTGCTTGAATGGCCTCACAACATGGCAGCTGGTTTTTCCCAGGCCATGTTATGCAAGAAAGAGAAAGCCAGGAGGAAGTCACATGCTTTTATGACCTTGTCCTGGAAATCACATGCCATCACTCCTGCCACATTCTATTAGTTAAAAGCAATCGTTAAGACCCATCCACCAAAAGAAGGGAATTAAGCTCCACTTCTTGAAGGAAGAAGTATCATACGATTTGTAAATATATTTTAAAACCACTACAAACAGAGAAGATGGTTATAAGGGGATGGATAGACAGATGGATATCTCTGAGATGGCTGGGGCAAATATGTGTCTTCCTGGAACAGCTGCCTATTATCTTAGTTGTGAGATAAAAAAAAAAAAATGTCAGCACCAGAGCCCCATCCCACATTAATAGATAAGAGCTGGTGGGTGAAGCCTGGGAATCTGTTTCTTTAAAGCTTCCCGTACAATTCTGTGTGCAGGGAGGTTTGAAAATCCCTGGTCTAACCTACACTTGTGAGCCAAAAGAAAGTTTGAAGTTATTATTTAGGAAACAGCTAGAAAAATCCTAATATGGTTTTCTTTTCGCATCACTGAATAAGTGCTTCTGACCTGATGCTGTTCTACCTTTGCCTATTACTGATTACACTAATCAGATTTATGTTTTCCAGAAAGGTCATCAAGCCACACGCAATAAAGATGGTCCATGAACCCCTGTATCACTCTCCCTCCGGAGAAACCCTAACTGCCCCCT
>CAUYRH010022621.1:0-16904 GCA_963574655.1 Perodicticus potto | reverse complement strand
TTGTGTGGGGATCGTTGTTGCAATGAGAGTTGACCCTTAACAGGAGCACTGATGTGATAAAACTTTTCCCACAGGCCTCAGAGTTGAGAGTTGAGCAGGAAGGTGAGGGCTTCTCCACACACTGTAAGGCTCAGCAATCTTTTCGTCCCTTCCTTTCCTTTCCTTTCCCTTCCTTTTTCTCTTCCCTTTTTCCTTCCTGTTACTTGTAACTCCAAGTCGGAGTGATGCTTGTAACTTCAGGCTCACATAGTGAGCTGTTTGCATCCCTGTGTACTACAGCTGTGTAGTGTCCCTGCTCCCTTGACTAGAGGCTGGTGTAAACCAAGGCCAGGCCATGGTTTGCATTTCAGTACAGACCTCTGAGGTTCACTCTGTTACATTTACTGCCACAGGCTGTGCCATCATCTCACTCGTTTATTGTAAAGCCATAGGGTGGGGAAACACGAATGGTCAGTGTTACGGTGACCCTCGTCCTGTAACCGTGCACCTTAGTAATGGTGGACTGGTGGTGTCATGTCGTCTGACAGGCCCAGGTCCTTCTGTCAGGAACGGTAGAATAGGAGTGTCGTGCCATCTTACCACTATCAGTTACTTACATCAGTACTGGTAGACTAGTAGTGTCATGTCATCTGACCAGCACTAGGTACTTAGGTTAGTAATGGTAGACTAGTAGTGTCATGTCATTTGACTAGTATCAGGTACCATGTCAGGAATGGTAGACTAGGAGTGTCGTGTCGTCTGACTAGTTCCAGGTACCATGTCAGGAATGGTAGACTGGGAGTGTTGTGTCGTCTGACTAGTACCAGGTAGTAGTCAGGAATGGTAGACTGGGAGTGTCATGTTGTCTGAGTAGTTCCAGGTACCATGTCAGGAATAGTAGACTAGTAGTGTCGTGTCGTCTGACTAGTGCCAGGTACCATGTCAGGAATGGTAGACTGGGAGTGTCGTGTCGTCTGACTAGTTCCAGGTACCATGTCAGGAATGGTAGACTGGGAATGTCATGTCATCTGACCTATACATGAGGAGCTGTCTTCTTCTTCTACGTCTGTCAATAGTCAGCTCATATTCCCCTTCTCTGTGTTGAATGATCTGCAGTAATCCCACCTCCCCAAGTCTTTTTCAGCATGTAAGAATGTCTGTTTGTGCCAACCAGCTTTGTAAACATGGAGACCTCCATGTACCTCGCTGGTCCTTGTTCCCTCCTCTGTGGACTGAGCATGTTACATTAGAGGGTGTCTCAGCTCTCTTTCTGCACTGTCACCAAGGGTCCAGGACAGTGCCTGACGTGTACACCGAGGTAAATGGTAGGTACGTCCCTGCCCTACTGGAGCTAGCAGTGTGATGAAGGAAGAGGTTGCAAAGAGAAAATAAGCATCAAATCACAACGTGTGAAATAGACCAGGATGGGTGGAAGGGAGTGGATGCAGTGGTGGGAGTCATGGGAAGTTGTGCACTTGGGGATCCGTGTCTGTTATAGTAAGATAGATGTCCAGGCCTATGGGTAAGGGGAAGAGTGTTTGAGCGTAGAGCAGCAAGTGCAGAGGCCCTGAGGTGATGAGCACATGATGTCTGGGGTCCAGCAGGAAGCTTTGTTGGCAGAGGTGACCTGTATGGAGGAGAGCTATGGATTTGAGTATGTTTACGGGTCCGAAGTGATCTGCCAGAAAATTGTCACTGATAATAGGTGGCTGGCAGTGTCTAAGGTATCACATAAGGATTTGATAGTTTGACATTTTATTTCAGATTAGTGGAGACTCATAGTGGTATTTGAGAAGGTAGTTCTAAAAAACAAAATTACCATAGAACCTCCATAATTGACCACCTCCCTACAGTGGCCACCTCCTCAAGTTGACTGAATTTTCATAGACCGGACATGCATCACATGGACTAAGGCCTAATTCTTCAGGTTGACCACTTCTGTATGTTGACCAATTTGTTACAGCTCCTTAGGTCAACCTACAGGGGTTCTACTCTATTTCCTTTCTTTTTTGCCCGTAGAAAATGGAAAGGACCTCACTGAGCAGTAGCTTACAATATCTGCAGGTGGAAATTAGTAAGAGGTTAATTACTGCCCTTGAAAACTTGCCTAACTGAGGTTTGTGCAACATATTGGGAGTTCACCAGCAAAGTTTGTGTGTTGACAGAAGTGATGTTACATGCTGAGACTTGTTTCAGTTGAAGATTTAGGAGCGTGGTTGGGCATGGAAAGAACACAGCTCTCCCTTTTCACCAATGGCTTTTATTTGCTAGTTAGCTCATAACTTAATGTTCCTTCCCCTAACCCTATTAACAGAAAATTGTTTGCTTTTAGTTCCTCCTGCATTCTACGATCCGACTCATTTTTAGATAGAGTGTTGATCATGTCATCTTCACCCCCCTTTGCTTTGTTGTAGCAAACAGAATTCATATTTAAATTTAAAGCCTCTAATACCTTTCTGTCTTTCCTTCTTGTAATATGGCAGCCACAGAATCCACTCCTGTCATTTTGATATCTTCAAGAGCCTACGTCTCTCAGTAAGCCTTCTCCTTCTAGGTCAGGCCGGTGTTTGTTGCCATGGAGTAGTGCAGAAAAGCCTAATAACTATAGACAGTAAATCTCGTGCTTCCTAGAGGTGTCCAGCCTGCGGTCCACGGTGCACATGGGTGTTGTTTGAGGACTGTTTGGCTTATCCATGGTGTTGGATCTCATAAAAAGTATGTGTGGACTTTTTTGCTTTGTTTTGTTTTTTTGCTCATCGGCTGTCATTAGTGTTTTTGTATTTAATGTGTGGCCCAAGACAACTCTTTCACTGTGTTGCAGAAAAAAAACGGTTGGACACCTTAGGCACTCATCACCAAGAGCTTTTTTACCCTAATAACTAGTGACCTTTTGGGTTTATTCCTCTCTTCAGTGAGTGTCCCTTCACTATGTTTTTGGGTACCATACGATCCTGGGACCAGGGACCTAGTCTGCAGATCCTGTCGACCAAATCCAGGACTAGATGCTCACGTGTGCTGTGTGTAGTCGGAGAACATTAGAATGGCAAGTGCTGTCACTTACCACCTTTTTTAAACTTGGGAAGCTTATTTACTTTTTCTGATTTTCTTATTTTCAGGCTTGTCCATTGTTTTCTCCTGTGCTGGGAAGGTGGTGACCTGCAGGAAGTGCAGTGTCTCAGCATTGGGGAGTTTTGGAACAAGCAATTGTAATAATGGCCATCCTGGTTACTGTTTTCCTCATACTGAATTCTAGAACTGGTTGGTGTAATTATATAATAAGCAGAAAAAAACGTCTGGCCAAAATGAAACTGGAATAGAGTGCCATTCTAAACTAATGTGCCTGGACCTTAGGGACGGGTGATTGATCCTGTAGAAAGTTATTTATACGCAAGTGTGCTCCCAGATCTTTTGATTCCATGTTTCTGACAAATGCTATCTAACAGATACATGGTCATAAGTGTTCAGGGAAGGCATTTCGTCTTCAAAAGTCATTCTCCATTTCACCATTCAAAAAATGGTGCAAGTTTGCGACCACAGAATTTTCTTCCTAGTAAGCAGCTGTTTGTCTGAGCCCTCTGCTTCTCCTCCATCCCCTGCCCTTTTCCATGCCTGCCTGCCCTCGCCCTGGGGAAAAGCAAGGCCTGCAGAGATGGTTTGATACGGTTCACACCTCACATCTTCCTTAAGAATTTTGGAGTCAGGAAACCCAGCTCTCCTGTATTCTTCACACAGGCAAGTTGTTTTACCTGAGTCTGTTTCCTTAGCTATAAATGAGATAATTTTTGTGACCACCCCAAGCACAACGGCTGCTGCATAGTAAGCAATCAGTGTCTGCTTCTTCCCTTTCCCAAGAGTACCAGATATTCCTTGCATGCATTGTTTTATTTGCCCAGTCTGTCTTAATACATTATTTCAGTGCCTGAGTATTACAATGCATAAGAAATATATGGCTGGGCATAGTGGCTTACTCCTGTTTTTCCAGCGTTTTGGGAACTCACTGATGCAGGAGGATCCCTTCAGGCAAAAGGCTCAAGACTAGCTTGGGCAACACAGGGAGACCCCATCTCTAGGACCCCTGACCCAAAAAAGAAATAGGCGGGCTTTGTGGTGCATTCCTGCAGTCTCAGCTACTTAGGAGGCTGAGGCAGGAGGACCGCTTGAGCACAGGAGTTTGAGGCTGTAGTGAGCTATGATGGTGCTATGGCAGTCCAGTCTGGGGGACAGAGCAGGATCTCATTTCTTAAAAAGAAAAAGAAATGCATACAAAATATTTTCAGACACACATGACTCACATATCTCAGAATTCTCACAGATGCTTAATACATCTAAATTGGTTGATGAGCAGCATTGATATCATAGACAAGACTCAGCAATTTTCCAGGTTACACCAGCTCTTCTGCTTCTTGGTCATGTTTTCGTTTCTCAATCCTGCCTGTATCCCAGTAACACAGCTGTCATTTCTTTGAGGTGGTGTTTTTGCTAGCATTGTAAGGGAGCAACATTTTCTATAATAAATATCATCATTGGCCCTGGTGGAGAGGATTGCTATTGAGTACCCCCCCACTCCTTCATAAACACCCTGATCATTCACTCATTCACTCCCTCTTTTGCTCGCCCCTTCACTCCTTCCCTCCCTCTCTCACTCACTGCCTTAGTCATTCACTCATTCATTCCTTCTCTTAATCACTCACTTTCTCACTCACTCAGTTTGTATTGGTTAGGGCTTTGGGTTGCATTCCTCATCTCAAATTAGGACAGCCTTTTCCAAGAGACATCTCTCAGAATGACTATGCCACTGAATGAACTGAGGAGGAGTTGGGCTTCATGAACAACTGGAACCAAGAACTTGAATGCCCCCATGATTTTATCTTCCAGTTCACTCTTACCACTTGATCTGCAGAACAGCCTCCTCATCCTTTGGGTCTATGTGAAGACCATCCCTAGTCCAATAATTTGGGAAAGAGACACAGTGATGTAGCTTGGATCAGATGCTGGCCTTGGACCAGTCAGCTCTGGCCAGAAGGATGCGATCATGTAGAGACATGGTGGTTCCTTCAGGAATTGTATGGATGGAGTGAGGAGAGGAACATGGAAAGGGGATGCTGAGTACAAAGCTCCAGAGACTTGCACATACCTGTTCTGCCATCGTAGGTAGTGGGCTTTTTGCTAGGAATACTAAAAAAAAAAAAATATATATATATATATTAGGGAGATATATATATATCTCCCTAAACTCAGGCTGCTTGCAGCCATGTAATTGAAGATGAAGGTGCCAACAAATAATTGTGGTGCAGTGATGCTGGTTTTTTAGTAATGGAGGTACCAGTTAGATAGGAGTAAAGAAGAGGTGGTCAGTTTGCTTAGGTCAGACACAAGCAGCCTCTGCCAGGGTGATGGCTGTACAGCTGAGCATAGTGCAGGCCTTCACCAAACACATGAGCCAGTTGAATTGCTAGATATTCTGGGGACTAGGGGTAGCCTTGGAATTTTCTAAGTACAAACATTTTCATTAAGAGGCCTTTTATCGGAATGCCTTTTTAAAGTTATTTGTTGAGTTTCATTCCTGACTTTGGAGCATCTGCTAAAGTCCTTAAGATCTTAAACTGAAAACCACCTATGGTATTATGACTAATTAATGGATTCACAGATTTTATTTTAAGAAGAAATAAGTATTGTTAAGTGTCACCAACTTAATCATGTTTTAGAGAATTCAGATGATATAAATTTTAATTCCCTTTGATAGCTCTCTGAACTGGTTTAAAAGACTCCATACAGGGCCAATTCATTTATTTATTTTATAGTTCATGTGGCCTGGCACCTAACTGCTTTTGTTGATCACACATTTCTTGGTTGTAAGTTGGAGACTTCATTTTGTTCTTTGTGAAGGGCAGTGGCCTCCCTCAGAGCTGTAGGGACTCATGGTCAGCGTCCTTCTCTGAGCTCTTTTTTGCACAGAGCATCATTTTCCATCTCTTTTTGCATTGAGTGGGCTCTTTATGTCCTTTTGTACAAATCTGCTTTCTTTAAGTGCAGGGCCTCGGGCTGAGATCAGTGTGCTGCAGTCTCACTCTGGGCCTTGCCTTTCACGTCCACACCTTCCTGGGGCTTTTCCTCATCCTTAATCTCTTCTCTCTATCCTTGCTCACCCTAACTTTGTTAAAAATTATACTTTTTTGTTTGAGATAATTGTAGTTTCATGAGAGTTAATTTAGAGAGAAACTGTGGACCCTTTTCCAAGTGTTTCCCAGGGGTGATGTATCTTACAGAACATGTTATAAGCAGGACATTGACATTGCATGGTCGAGACAGTTGCCCTTAACATTTCGATGTGTAGGTTCCTTCTCATTTTTTTCTTTACCCATTTCATAGATTCCACTCTCTTTGTTCTTTTGCTTGTGTCCTCATTGCCCCAGGGATTTAACTGAGTCAGGGTCCTGTAGATCTTACCTTCTCTTTGATGGCTTGTCATAGTTTCTAGGGGCAGCAACTTCTGAGCACAGAGTTCTTCCTGAAATGACCTACCCTGACAATCATTTGGAAGGCTTCCGGGCCTTAAATTCATGTTAGTGTCTGGTCTCCCACAAGCTCTTACAGGTGAATCGTGTACAGGGACTGGTATGGTACTAATCTTTTGAGACTCAAGGGCCATAATCAAAAGTCCTTTTCCCCCTAAAAGGACAGTTCTGCACAGAGGATGTGGATGAGTGCCTGCTGCAACCCAATGCCTGTCAGAATGGGGGCACCTGTACCAACCGCAATGGAGGCTACGGCTGTGTGTGCGTGAATGGCTGGAGCGGAGAGGACTGCAGCGAGAACATCGACGACTGTGCCTTTGCCTCCTGCACTCCCGGCTCCACCTGCATTGATCGTGTGGCCTCCTTCTCTTGCATGTGCCCAGAGGGGAAAGCAGGTAAGACCAGCAGGACAGAGCTGAAGAACAGGGGGGTAACAGGACTTCTGCCTTCTTTGTCATCCTGATAGCTGTGTTTTATGAATTACCATCTTCAGGAACATACCACTCAGGACTGTTCTTCTGGAAATGTAATCTACTGGCAATAGTGCTATGGAGTTAGTCTTCTTCCTTACAACTGTATCTCTCCTCTCAGCTCTATGTATTTTAGTTTTTCATTCCAAAAAAGGAAAGTTAGTAACCATGACTTTGGAGCATCTGCTGAAGTCCTTAAGATCTTAAACTGAAAACCACCTATGGTATTATGACTAATAAATGGATTCACAGACTTTATTTTAAGAAGAAATAATATATTTACTCAAAAGGAGTTGGCAGAAAAAAAGCATTGAAGTGCCTTTCGCTCTCAGTGTCTAACGCATACCAAGGGCACTTGGTTTTGCCTGTTGACTTGTCTTTCCAGCTTAACCAGATATATGAAAACTGCTTTGATGGGGTCACTTCCTCATCACCCCCTTTTGGCATATGACAGTTTAAGGAAAGATTTTCGCAGTCTGTAAAGTTAACATTGTTCTAGCCTCTCAATTTAACAATTGCTAGTTCTAAGAGTTGGAGAGCAACATAGGGAGGAATGAAATGGAAGAATAGTTTAGCTGAAAGAAGTTCTATCCAGCAGTTTTGAAATGTCCTTATACCATGCCTTTCCAAAAACCCCACCTTCAGCTTTGTGGAAGAAGCCTTAGTTACCTGTTTTTAAGTTAATTGCAGACTGGAAAATCCAGTTCTCATGTGAACTACACAAAACAGGAAGCCTAGTAAATATCTTTAGAGACGTAGGGGCACCTGAGCCAAGAATGTTGCTGCTATTAAAAACGCTGCCCTAGTAGAGACTAATGACATTCAGTTGCTTTTTTCTTCTAAGGCAAGTGAAATGTTGGTGGCCATATGATCGTAAGGTAACAGAATTTTGGGAAAGTAAGATGCCAGACAAAATACAGGATGTGTGGACTATTTGAGACATACTTATACTAAACAGTTAATCTGAAATTCAAGTTCAACTGGGCTTATTCTATTTTTATTCGCTAAATCTGGCATACTTTTAGTGTCTAACTTCATTTTCACGTCTTTCTCTTCTTATTTTCTGGGCTGTAGATGTCTCCACCCTGGAGAAGAGGTCTAGATGAGGGCTCAGTGTCAGAACTCTGGGGTGGTCTGGAGTAGCTAGATGGCTGCAGCATGTGTCCAAGGTAGGATCAGGCAAAGGGGAAGTTGCCTCTACATCTCCATGTTGGATTGTGAAGGTTTTCCCTCCTTAATGAAAGAGAAAGCTCTTCCCCAGGTGAGGAACATTTTCTCTTAGCTCCTCTCTGCCCCCACCCTGTGACAGGTCTCCTGTGCCATCTGGATGATGCATGCATCAGCAATCCTTGCCACAAGGGGGCACTGTGTGATACCAACCCCCTGAATGGGCAATATATTTGCACCTGCCCTCAAGGATACAAAGGGGCTGACTGCACAGAAGATGTAGATGAGTGTGCCATGGGTGAGTACACTGAGGCTTTGCTTAGCAAGTTTTGAAACTGAACATATTTTACTCTTGGAAGTGTGTCACACCAAACCTCAGGTTTCTCCTATTCCATGCTTAGTGTTTATAACTAACCCTTTCAGTGTCACGGTAGCGTGTACTCCACTCCAGGAATGAAGTATATGAGATGTCTATTCTTGACTCTTAGTAGAAGCCCTACCTCCTTGACAGTTTGGGGAGAAACTGAAATAGCAAAAATGTACAAGAGTTGAGATTACTTTAGTGTTATTTCTTTTTTTAAAATTAAAGAAGAAAATAGATAGTGAGATTGTTAAAGACCTGGCTCTGATGTTGTAAACATCTAACCCTCTTTTTTTTTTTTTTTTTTAAAGACAAAATCAAGTTCTGTTGCTCTGAGTAGACTATAGTGGTGTCATCATAGCTCACAGCAACCTCAAACTCCTGGGCTCACGTAGTGTCCCCGCCTCAGCTGAGATTGAGTAGCTGAGTAGCTGGGATGGCTGGTGTGTGCCATGGTGCTAGCTAATTTTTGTGATTTTAGTAGAGATGGGGTCTCGCTCTTGCTCAGGCTGGTCTTGAACTCCTGAGTTCAAACAATCCTCCCTCTCCAGCCTCCCAAAGTGTTAGGACTACAGGCCTGAGCCACTGTGTCTGTTCAGGTCCCCTTTTATAATCCACATTTGTGGAAACTTTTTCAAAGTGCTTTGATCCCAATAATCAGCGTTTTTGTCTTGCAGCCAATAGCAACCCTTGTGAGCATGCAGGGAAATGTGTGAATACGGATGGCGCCTTCCACTGTGAGTGTCTGAAGGGTTATGCAGGGCCTCGCTGTGAGGTGGACATCAACGAGTGCCATTCAGACCCCTGCCAGAACGACGCCACCTGCCTGGATAAGATTGGAGGCTTCACGTGTCTGTGCATGCCAGGTACATGGGCTCAGGAGAGAGTGGGATTGCACTGTACTTCTCTCAGCAGAGCGGTCGGTGTACAATAGTAATTCCATAGTTCTGTTAACAGTTAGTTCCTCATGCTAACTGGGGGATTATAGGAAGTCAGCATTCTCAGGCAAACCCCTTACTTGAAGACTGAGACAGTGCTAAAATCCTTAAAGCTATGTAGACCAACTTAAATAAGCCTATTATGTCAAAATCCAGGTACATGTAATAGAAAATTTCAGAAATTATTTACTGTAAGAATCCTTTATATAACGAGCTTTTCTGATCTCCTGATCTATTATAATACACCATCATTCCATTTATAGAAATACATTTTACCTGCAGTTATATAGGAACTTGTCATTTATCAAAAATGAGGCACATGTTTAGTTCTATTCTAGAGCTTTTCTGCAGAGACCATGTCTTGAATCCTCAGGGGATGCAGCCATATCCAGTTTCAGATGGCAGCTAACATTGGCTACTCTGCCTAATCTAGGCTGCTGTCTGCTCTAGCCTGGAAGGGCCTCCTGACCTTGACCAGCACCCTGAGAGCAGCCACGGCTCCAACTTACTGGTCTTTGGGAACATAGAGTCGGGACACGTTAGGCTGGGCATGGTCCTTAAATCATGGATTGGTCACAGAAAATGTGGAACAGTGTTTGTTTACATGACAAGGTCTTCCCAGTGTCTTTATGGATGTCTCACAGTCTTCCACGGTCCTGCTAATGCTCAGAGGAACTTGTTCTTATCAGGGTAGGAGCCCCTTTCTCTTTGCAGAAGTGTTCATGCTCGTAGAATATGTAGCCACCTTTGCAAATTTGTGCTTTTCTTGGCTGGACTATGCCTTTCTCTCTTTCTAAGCCACTTGTGCGGTCCATTTCATTCAGGTTTCAAAGGTGTGCATTGTGAATTGGAGATAAATGAATGTCAGAGCAACCCTTGTGTGAACAATGGACAATGTGTGGATAAAGTCAATCGCTTCCAGTGTCTGTGTCCACCTGGTAAGTCCCACCCCTGCCTCTGTTTTCTCTTAAAGTATAAAGACAACTGACCAGAGAGAAGAGAGGAGGGAGAGAATGTGTGTGGGCTGTACATGAGGAAATCATTAAAATGAGTACTTGGTGATAGTGATAGGAGTGTGTGTGTACAGAAGTAAGGAATTTGTTTTAGCTAGTATATCTTCCAAATCCTTTGTGGCCAGAAGTCCAAGTCTATTCTTGAATGGCCCATGACCTCTCTGTCTGTGTATATATTTCAGAATACTCATACTTCACAAATGTCTTAGTTGTAGGCTATTCAGGATTTTATTTTTTCCCATGGGTCATATTCTTGAAGGCGCTCTGTGAGATTATTATTTTTAGACATTTCACCCCATGAGTTCAGAAATAGACAACACATGTCAATTTTTTCCAAGATTTTCTGTCTTTCCTCTTTTTTCCCCAAGCTATAGTTGAATATATGCCAAACTGTCTGCCATAGATTAGGGCCTCTCCCATTGTTCTTCGGAGAAGAAGATTCCTGTTGCCTGTGAAGCTACAGTTACTTGTTTGAGGGCTTTGCCTATAAAATTTCTATCCTACTTGGTTTATTTAGAGGTGAAATCTATACTGTGATGTGAATACATTCCACAAGTGCCCTAAACTTTACCCATTTGTTCCAGTAACCCTTGGTGGTCTGTGCTTGCTGGCCCATTGGTGTAATCCCTGCCAGTTGCCTAACCTACCCCTCCTTAGACATCATTCTCATGTTGAAGGATGATAATACAGGATAATCTATTGGCTTGTGTCATCACTGTGCTTTTTTAAGGTTTTACTGGGCCAGTTTGCCAGATCGATATTGATGACTGTTCCAGTACTCCATGCCTGAATGGGGCAAAGTGTATCGATCACCCTAATGGCTATGAATGCCAGTGTGCCACAGGTAAGAAGATTCGTTTCACTTTCATCCCCCGTTGGTCCATCTGAATAAAATAGGCTGATAGTCCTTGTCTTCTGCAAGCTGCTTTATTAGGCCAGTGCACTACCAGGATCTACTCTGGATTTAGAGAGAGCTCCTTCCAAAAGGTGGGTTTTTTTTATTTTTTTATTTTTTGCGATAGCATCTCAGTTACCTTGGAGTAGAGTTCTATGATATCATAGCTCACAACAACCTCAAACTCTTGGGCTCAAGTGATCTTCTTGTCTTAGCCTTCCTAGTAGCTGGGGCTACATACAGGTGCCCGCCACCACACCTGGCTAGTTTTTCTATATGTAGAGATGGGATCTTGGCTTTGCTCAGGCTGGTCTTGAACTCCTGAGTTCAGGAGATCCACACATCTTGCTCTCCATAGGTGTGAGCCCAACAGATTTTTTGATGCTGTCACTGTCTCCTTCTACAACACCTGCCTCCTTCCCTACCACAACAGTGGTCTGGCTGGATATTTCCATTTGGTGTCCATGTCTTTCTAGGACAGATTTTGGCAGCAGTGTTTTCCAGCTGGCTTGATTTACTCCTTCAGGAAAGGGAAGAATTCCAGTTAAAAGCTATTTTTCATTGGAGTTTCTCAGCAGGAGGCCTGTCTCTGTATTTCTTGAGCCAAATAACTAAAAAAAAAAAAAAAAGCCCAGAAATCTAAAGGCTGAATGTGAACACGAGCAGAGATTTTTTTGCACAAAAGGCATCTGACAGTGTTGAGAATCCTGTGTGCAGATGATGAGAGCGCCAGTACGCACGTACCAACCAACAGGAAGTGTTGGGAACTTCTTTGCTAACTTCTGCTGCTTGAATCAAAAGGGTCTGCTCACATGTGTTCTACAGCTGGGGTCTGCACTTGTACTTCTCACTTGGGAGTGGTTTCAGTAAGCCAAATATTCCCTGTTACATATTTGTTTCTACACAGACCAATATTGTAGAGGGGCTAGCATATGTTAGAAGAAGTGAACTTCTTTATTATCTGACTCCTTGACAGAGAAGTTATCAGTATTATTCAAGACATTATTATGTTTTAGAGAATGGATTATTAAAGGGTTGTAGGCATTATGTGTGTGGTTGCTTTCCAATCACAGAAAAACAAATTTTGTCAATAAAAATCAGTACAGAGAGTTAATACTACATATCTCTAATATTAGACCTACTAAGTTAGGAAGATCTGTGTAACTTTCTTCATTTTTTACAAATAGTTGTTTCTTCTTAGAGAAGTTCTGGGTTTTGTCTTCGCCTAGCCAGGTTATTTTTATGGAGCATAAGCTTCACTGGAGAACAATTAAAAACCTTGAACTCATGTTTAAAAGGAAAGAGAGGCCTAATGGTTCCTTTTCGAGAGAGGTGTGATGTCAGTCTATTTAAAGTTGGAAAACAAGAACTCTAGTTTCTTTTACTTTCAAATTCTCATAATTACTTCATTTTACCCAATACATATTTATTAAAACTAGTATATATACCTAGTACACTGGGAGGGGTTGAGAGAAATAAAAATATTATCTGTCTAACCAAGGTAAGAAACAATTTAGCTATATTTTGGGTTTGGAAGGAAAATAATACAGAGCTAAATATATAAAGGAAAAATGTTTTGTGCTATTATAAGCTGAAACCAAATAAGAAATTAAGATGCAGTTGAAGCATTCCTGCAGTGAAACTCTTAATCAGTCACAAAGGTCTAAAATTTGATTTGGAAATCTGTGTCATAAGCATAACTCTTCATGATGCTTCCTAAATCAGTGAGCATAAGTCAATTCCTACTGCTTAAGGCCAGCAGCGTTAGCTGGCCACGTGAGATGTGCAGAGTGAATGGAGGCGGCTACACTGTGAACACAGCGGGCGTCTGACTTGGTCTTTGAAACTCACTGGAAAATACCTCCTTAAGGTTTCACTGGTGTGCTGTGTGAGGAGAATATCAACAACTGTGACCCCGATCCTTGCCACCACGGCCAGTGCCAGGATGGTATTGATTCCTACACCTGCATCTGCAATCCCGGGTACATAGGTGCCATCTGCAGTGAGCAGATTGATGAATGCCATAGCAGCCCTTGCTTGAACGATGGGCGCTGCATCGACCTGGTAAATGGCTACCAGTGCAACTGCCAGCCGGGCACATCAGGTAAGCCCACCCTGCCTATGTGTGGGGTGGGTTGTCACTGTTTCTTAAGAACAATTTACACAGATGTCTCAGACTGTTGGCACATGCTGCAAATACATAAAGAATAATCCTAATTCTGAGAAGTTCAGCCAAAGCCACATACGCAGACATCTCACAGGCAGATGGCCCTAGACAGTGGAGAATTTGGAAAGCTGATAATTTTGTGTGAAAGTATTTTGGGGGCACACCACTCCAAAAATGGAAATTATTATTTAAAATAGAAAACCCTCTCACCTTAGTGGCTTGATTTCATTTTGGTTTTTCTTTAACCTCCCTCCCCCACATTCTACCCAGATTGATGAAGTCTCTCCCTCCCCCTCCCCCCACCTTTCTCTCTCCCTCCCCCCACCCTCGCCTTTCTCCCTCCCTCCCTCCTTCCCTCTTCTTCCCTCTCCCTCCCTCCCTCCGTCTCTTCCTTCTTTCCTTCCCTCTTCTCTTTCCTCTTACCTCTTCCACAATCCAGTGTGCTCAAGGGGACACTTTTCTTCTGCCCCTTTCCCTGGTGGGGCCTTAGGCATCTTGGGAGATTCTAAGGGACAGGAGATACTTTGCAGCACATCAGAGAAATTGTCAAGTGGAACTGCCATTCCCCACTCTCAGAGTTGGGTGCTGTCCCCTGACCCTGGTTGAGTGACTGCTTGTCAGTTGTGAGAGCATCTGCTCCTTGTTGGGGGTGAGTTATTTTCTCAGCGGCAGCATCTCACAGGTTTCACTGGATTCTGTTTTACTTATTAGATGAATGGTTATGGTCACAACTGTGGTTAATGGACAGAGAAGTACTATGCTCAGATGAAAGGAAAATACATTAGTGGAAGATTAACCAATGTGCGCCTTTGTTCAAAGGGAACCTGCCAATAGAAGGGAGTGATTTATTGAGAACTCATTCTGGACTTGAGGAAAATGACCTACATAGGGGGCAGAGGGTAAAGAAGTAGTTAGTTGCTCTTATTTTATTTTGTTATTTCCAAATCCATTTCTTTAGACTTGTCAAAGGCCCTGGTCGCTATCCAGGGCCTCGTACATGCCAAGTTTGAAAACAAAGTCCTTTTTGAATTGCTCAAGCGTACGAAAAACATCCCGTGCAGTCACAGCTGAAAATGCCTTCCTCTCCTCACATTTAGATAACTCACTAAAAGGGCTGAATGGGTCTTTGTGAAAACTTCCAAAAGCAATTTGCTTCTGGGTTGGTCCCCAGACTTGAGAAATTGCAGGACGAAAGGAAATTTGAGAGATTTACAAGCAATTGAATGGATGCCTTTAGAATGGAGGGGCTGTTTAAGGCTTTGCTATCATTCCCATCATAACAAACATACTGGAAACCTGGGCGAGGGGTGGGTTGGCAAGCAGGTTGTTTTCACCAAGATTATATCCTCGTGCCAGGATGTATCAGGTGTGTTTTTGGGGGGAGGACAGAGAGGCACAGTGTATGTGGCTGTCACCGAGAAGGCAAGAAGTCAGTGTGAGTTGTCTGCAGACAGAATGAGGAAAGAAAGACCCAGAATCTCTCGAATCTGCCAAATCCATTCCTGCAGCTGTTTGGAGAGTTAAAGCAAAGAGAGGCAGCCAACATAAAGAAATGTCAGCCTGTAATGGATGGAGAAGGGGCTGGCAGGTACCAGGGACTTGGGTGGAAAGTCCATTAAGTGAGGTATTGTGATTAGACTCTCAAGTTTCAGAGGAAGAATCCCTGATCTTTTTACAAAATGACGTATGTTGGTAGTTCAGGCTTTGGATGGGTGTGGATGGGAGGGACACTTTACCATTTGCTTGTTGAGATTGTGGCGTTCACTCACCGGGTACTTGAAATGAGTTATATACCCAGAGTCACTTTCACTGCCACTTCTCATCTGAGCTTTTATGAGGGTAAAAACTATTTTAAATTCGTTTCTTTAAGCTTCAGGTAATAGAGACCTATTTGAATTAGCTTAAGAATTATTTATAAACAAGCAAACAACCACAAACCCCAGTAACAATGAATTTAGTGTAAACACACAGAATCTCTTATGGATTCCCAGCAAGAACTGATGATGAGCCTGTGGAGTGACTGGCAGGAGGCGGGGCAGTTTGCAGAGCAGAGGACACAGGGTCAGCCTTGCAGGGAGCGAATCTGGTTGGCCCAGCTTGATCCAAATTGATGTCTGTTCCTGCTTGAATAATCCATGGACAACATTGGTCTGGGTGGGATTGGCTTACCAGGGTTTCAGGATGCGGGGCTGCCCTCTGGGCTGAGACTGAATAGGGGTTGTCAGCCATGGACTGGAAACAGCTCCGGAAGGTATCCACCGGTCTGCAGGGATATGCAAATCCTTTCCTCATTTCAGCCGGGAGGCAGTGCAGCCTCACTAATCATGGAAGTACAGTGTGGTGGAAAGTGTAGGAGCTGTGGGTTGAGATCCCAGCTGTCTTGTCTCAACGATGGCCCTCTGCAGGTCACCTCTGCCATGTGTAAAATGGGTGCAACTAATTATTACCAGTAAATGTTAATGCAAGGCGTAAGTGAATTATAAACATGGAATTTGTCCTGAATGTTTTGTGTTTTATATTCTTATTACCAGGTTTCATTTTTAGACTTTTTAAATTACCAAAGTAGTCTCCTACAATTCCCAGAAAGCACCACTAACTTTATGTAAAGTAGTGAAATTATGTGAGTATTTTTCCATAATCAAGATAACAGTAATTATTGATAAATCCCTGCTTTTTAGTTATCCATATTCACATCTAAACTTGTGTGGACTTAGCTAAACCCTTCCTTCATCTGAAGAATAGACCTGGAATAAGGCATCACATGTCAGGAGGGAGTTACTCAGTTCAGTAACATCTGTAAGATTTATCTTGAACACTAGCACATAACACTGTGGTCATGGTAAAGCTTACAACGATGGATATAAGTCCAAGAATTTTAGTTTTGATTTGAAAGCTCCAATTTTATTTTTGGCATAAAATCTGCTTTTCTTGCAATCACAGGTTTACTCCTTTCATTTAATCATTGCTGTATGTTCAATTCTGAATAACCCTGGTTTGTCATTGTTCTTTGACTTAAAATGAGGTTCTATGAAGAAAGCAGCTATTTGCGGTATAACTCCAGCGGCCAGCGACTGCTCTTCTTGGAGACAGCTCGTGTACTCGGCATGCTTTATGACTTCCCATTTCATCACATGGAGTAGTAGAAAACCACTCGAGGTTTAAGGCTGAATAAAACTGTGTAGTTAATCATTTTAACTTCTCCACCAAAGTCACGCCTTTAGTGAACCTGGCATTTTTGCTTGCTTTACTGTGGGCAGTGGAGGTGGGGAAAAGAACGACCGCTAGTACAATGTGGTGCTACCGCCCTGATTGTGCCATGATGCCACCTGCTTTGTCCCTGGCCTGTGCACCACCAATGTGACTGTCAACACAGTGAAAAGGGCAAACGGTGGCCTATAA
>CAUYRH010022620.1:0-18300 GCA_963574655.1 Perodicticus potto | reverse complement strand
TAGAGGGCGGGATCACACCTGTGGTGCATATTTGAAGGGTTAGGAGAAAACTTCTAAATACAGATCAAAATTGTTCCCACAAAGTAATGAGAAAGTCTCTTGAATGTTATCGCAATCAGGTTGATGAAAATATCTCTGATTATATCTGAAGCCCGTACACTGTACCCCATGATTGAATTATTGTACACAGCTATGATTCAATTAAGAAAAAAAAAAACTGCAGAGTTTGCCCAGGATGTGTAAACCTTAGGGGATTTTAGAAGCTCTTCAAACTCTTTGGACATGTGTGAATGTTTGTGAAAAGACCTATTCCACAGCTTTAAACAGACTCTCAAAGGTTGCCCTGATCCTAAAGAAAACAGAAAATCACAGGTACACAAAATAAAAGTGAGACTATTCCTCTCAGTGTGCAACTTGTTGCTGGGCACAGTACAGGACCAAAATAGGAATTCACTGTATAAATCCAAGTAGTATTTAATAGGATAATAAACTTATCACCCTGTTTATTTCTAAACACCTCAGGGCAGTAATTAGTGATTTTTTAGGAGATTAATTCTTTCTGATATAGTTGTAAAGGGAACCTGAAATTCAGAAAACAATATGACAGTCAATTGCATCTACTGTCTAATTTTCATGAAATGAATGCAACCAACTTTAGAAAACAGAAGTCATGCTTTTAATGAAGTTGATTAGAAATATGGAGAAAAGAGACATATATGCATATAGTACGTCATTTTAGAAAAAAAAAAAGCAGAGTTACTTGTACTACCAGATATCAAAAACTATTTTTATGCTACAGTAATTGGATTTAAGTGGTAATGGCATATATATACAGAAACAGATTAAAAGAACAGAAAAGAAATTGTAAAAATTAATAACTGTAAAAGGTTGGGCTCTTAGTATACCACATAAAGGATGCATATGGTATTAGCAGGGAGGCAGACTATTCAATAAACGCTGCTAGGACAACTTGCAGATTATTTGGATGAACATAAATGGGATTTATATCCCATATCATCAAAAAAGAAAAAAAAGGGGGCAGGTAGCTTAAATACCCAAACTGAAAATTAAATCTCACATTATCAGAGAAAAAGCACTAATATTAAGGGAGGAGGAAACGAGTTGTTTGACGAATATAGATTCAGTTTTGCAAGATGAAAAAGTTCTGGAGAACTGTTGCATAACAATGAATATGAAAGTACTTAACACTACTAACTGTACACTTAAAAATGATTAAGACAGTAAATTTTGTTATTTTTTTAACCATAATTTTTTTCAAGCACAAAATAAAGTTTATTGAGGAAGTTACCACAATTTTTTTTAAAGTGTAATTAAATATTTTTAAGGGCAATGAAAACTTTCTCAAATAAAATATACATAAACTATATTAAATTTGACTACCTTTAATAATTTCTGTATATTAAATGACAGTATTATCAAAATGAAACATTAACCACATCTGAAATATACGACATATACAAAAAAAGATGAGCAATCAAAAGATTTAAATAAATTCTACAAATCACTAAGAAAAATATTCAATATCCAACGGAAAAAGAGACAAAGGATATATGTGAACAGGCAACTGCTATCAGTGAAAATATACATGATCCTAAAATATTATATAAGAAATAGGGAAAGTAAGCAAACTCACTAGTAATTAGTAAAACAAATATTAAAAACAGAAGGTATCAGCTCAGTGCCTGTGGCTCAACGGGCTAAGGCGCCAGCCACGTACACCTGAGCTGGCGGGTTCGAATCCAGCCAAGGCCCGCCAAACAACAATGATGGCTGCAACCAAAAAAACAGAAGGTATTTTCCATTAATTCCAAAAAAGTTTGAAAGCTTGGTGAGTTCACAAGTATGTGAAATGATACTCTGAAATACTAATGATGAAAATAACCATTGAAACAACATTTCTGGAAGTTAATCCAGCAATATTTTCCAAAAATGTATGTATCACTATGTGTGTCCTCGCAGAAGATCACAACACTTTCTATATAGGAGTCTTGACAAAAGAAAAGAAACCAGGCAGCACCTATGGCTCAAAGGAGTAGGGTGCCGGCCCCATATGCCGGCGGTCACAGGTTCAAACCCAGCCCCGGCCAAAAACTGCAAAAAAAAAAGAAAAAGAACGAAAAAAGAAAAGAAACCAAAGCTGAATCTTATCAAGCCTCTACATTCAATTAAAAATTTATAGGAAATAAAAAGAACAGAAAGCATGTTAAACAATCTTTTTAATATTTCAAAATGAATTACTTCTGTAGGTGAAATTTATGTTCAAAACACCTCTTGGGGGCAGGAAACAACTAAAAGAGAGATTTATCTAAAAAAAATTTATGTTCAAAAAAGAAAAAAGAACATTAATTCACATTTTTGCCCTCTTTACCAATCAAGGAATCTTTTTTTGACTTTTGTACAGAAATGAGAAATATCTCCTAGAAAGTTAACCATACAACATATCTTTCTTTATATTAAAAATCAAGAACTTATGGACAAAAATGCAAACAAGCTGGGGAAAAAACAATTTGGTTGAACCACATCAAACCACTAATATTCTATCATTTTTGCATTTAAAAAAAAGGCAATTTAATGAGGTTTGACCTCACAGATTTTTTAATAGCAATACTATTATTATAAAGAAGTCTTTATATTTATATGTAATATACTCCTGAAAACTCACTAATTGACCTAAAATGTGTGAAAATTTAAAGACGTTAGGTTAAAAAGTCCATTTGTTCCTAATTCTACTTAACCAGTTGTCAACAATTCCAACGTTCTGGCTCGGCGCCTGTGGCTCAACGGGCTAAGGCGCCAGCCACGTACACCTGAGGTGGCGGGTTCGAATCCAGCCCTGGGCCCGCCAAACAACAATGACGGCTGCAACCAAAAAATGGCCGGGCGTTCTGGCGAGCGCCTGTAGTTCTAGCTACTTGGGAGGCAGATGCAAGAGACTCGCTTGAGCCCAGGAATTGGGAGGTTGCTGTGAGCTGTGATGCCACAGCACTCTATCCAGGGTGACAGCTTGAGGTTCTGTCTCAAAAAAAAACAAAAAACAAAAAAAACCAATTCCAACATTCCTACATTTAAATTCTGTCCTTTTCCTTCATAAACTGAATAATTTTAATTCAGTAACTACCTGATTAAAATAAAAATATGTGATTTTCATCTGTCTTAACTAATATTCAATTTAGAAGTATCAGCTACATTTCTTTAATTTTCCATTCATTGTTACAAAATAAGAGTAAGTATAATAAAATTCCAAGAACTATATACATAAGATTTTTTTGTTGCTGCTGTTGTTGTTGTTGCAGTTCAGTTGGGGCTGGGTTTGAACCCGCCACCCTCAGTATATGGGGCCAGCGCCCTACTCACTGAGCCACAGGCACCGCCCTATACATAAGATTTTTAAAAGATGGCAATACTTTTGAGACCAAAATATTGGCTAGACAGGTCTAGAAAATATAAAGTTAGTTGGTTACTGAGTCACATTTAGTCATTAAAAAAAGCAGATTGTAAAGTGTATAAATACAAATAGTATTTAAAAAGTCACAAGCATAAAGAATTACCTGTAATTATAATTATGCCTATGATCACAATAATACTAATACTAAAACAAAAAAGACCTTAGAAACTGGGCTTTACCAGAAATTTGTAGGAAATATGCCTATCTTCTATTCTTCTCCTTCTATTTTCAAACCCTCGCCAAGACATTTTCCCCACTGAAGATTAAAGATTAAAGAAATCTTCATTCAAACCTCAAAGAGAGCAGGCCACTCCCCGGCTTGAACCCCTTCAATAGTTTTCCAAAACTCTTAAAGTTCGTAAATCCTACGACAACCACATCGAGTACTCCTCTCTACTCTTCAGTCTTACCCATGCCATTTTTGCTATTATCTATGCTCTGGTTATGCAGTCTTTTTTTTTTTTCATTTTACTTATTAAAAAGTTGTATTTTATAAACTATCATACAGTAATACTGACTTATTTCTAAGTACAGTAGAATCTCCACAGCTGACTACCTCCCTGCAACCCTGCACTGACCACCTCCTTAAATTGACCTAATTTTCACAGACCAGACATGCACCACATGTCTGTATCCGTACAGCAGGCCTACTGCTTTGTGTTGACCACCTCTGTATGTTACAGTCCCTTGGGTGGTCAATGTACAGAGGTTCTACTGTACTTTTTTTTGAGACAGAGCCTCAAGCTGTCACCCTGGATAGAGTGCTGTGGCATCTCAGCTCACAGCAACCTCCAATTCCGGGCCTCAAGCGAGTCTCCTGCCTCTGCCTCCCAAGTAGCTGGGACCACAGGCGCCCGCCACAACGCCCGGCCATTTTTTGGTTGCAGCTGTCGTTGTTGTTTGGCGGGCCCGGGCTGGATTCGAACCCGCCAGCTCAGGTGTACATGGCTGGCGTCTTAGCCCGTTGAGCCACAGGCGCCGAGCCAAGAAATTACTTTAAAAGTAATTATTTTGGGTGGTGCCTGTGGCTCATCGAGTAGGGCGCCGGCCCCATAAACCGAAGGTGGCGGGTTCAAACCCAGCCTTAGCTGAACTGCAAAACCAGAAAAATAGCGGGGCGTTGTGGCAGGAGCCTTTTACTCCCAGCTACTCAGGATGCTGAGGCAAGAGAATCACCTAAGCCCAGGAGTTGGAGGTTGCTGTGAGCTGTGTGACGCCACGGCACTCTACCGAGGACGATAAAGTGAGACTCTACAAAACAAACAAACAAATAAATAAATAAAAAGTAATTATTTTTAGCAGAAATGGTTAAAGCTATTGAAAACATTAAAAAATATATTGTCCTCATATTCATTAGAAAGGCTACTATTAAAAACAAACACATACCCCAAACCGGAAAATAACAAGTACTGGTGAGGATTTTGGAATCCTTGTACACTGTTGCTGAGAATGTAAAATGGTACAGCTGCTGTGAAAACAATATAGCGATTGTTCAAAAAATGAAACAGTGAATTACCATATGATCCATCACTTCTACTTCTGGTTACATATTCAAAAGAATTGAAAGCAGGGTCTGAAAAAGATATTTGGACATCCATGTTCATACGAGCATTATTCACAATACCCTAAAGGTGAAAACAACTCAAGGGTCCATCGATGAATGAATGGATAAACAAAAATATAGAGAAGGAATATTTAAAAAAAAATTTTTTTTTTAGAGCAGAGTCTCACTTTGTCACCCTCGGTAGAGTGCTAAGGCATCACAGCTCACAGCAACCTCCAGCTCTTGGGCCTAGGTGGTTCTCTTGCCTCAGCCTCCTGAGTAGCTGGGACTACAGGTGCCCACCACAATGTCTGACTTTTTGTTGTTGTTGTTGTTGTTGCAGTTTGGCCGGGTCGGGTTTGAACCCGCCACCCTCTGTATATGGGGCTAGTGCCCTACTCACTGAGCCGCAAGCACCACCCTAGAGAAGGAATATTATCCAACCTTAAAAAGGAAGGAAATTCTGCCCTATACCACAACTAGATAAACATTGAGAACATTAAGTAAAATAAGCCAGCCACAAAAAGTCAAATACCGTATGATTCCATTTAATATGAGGTATTAAGAGTAGTTCAATTAATAGAACAGAAAGTAGAATGGTGGTTGCTATGGCTTGGGAGAAACAGGAAATAGAGAGTTGCTTAATGAGTATAGAGTTCCAGTTTTGCAAGATGTAAAACTCCTGGAAATCAAATGCACAACCATACAAGTATACTTAACTACTAACCATTAAAATGGTTAAAATGGCAAATTTTGGCTAGGTGCAGTGGCTCAGGCCTGTAATCCCAGCACTTTGGGAGGTGGGTTTGGGGAGGGAAGGTGTGCTGCTTGAGGCCAGGAGCGCAAGACCAGCTTGTGCAACATAGCAAGATCTCTGTCCCTACAAAGAATTTTAAAAATTAGCCAGGTATGGTGGCATGGGCCTGTAGTTCCAGCTACTGGGAAGGATGAGGCAAGAGGATCACTGAACTTAGGTGTTTCACAACTCTGAATATACAAAACCATTTAATTATACTCTCTAAGTGAATTGTACGGTATGTGAATGATATCCTAATAAAACTGTTACTTCCCTTCCTCCAAAAAAAAAAATGCTGTGAATGGAAATTGATCATGGTAACCTGGTCTGTTGGGGTGGCCGACATCTGTAATCCTAGCACTCTGGGAAGTTCAAGCAGGAGGATCACTGGAGTCCACGAGTCTGAGATTGCAGTGAGCTATGATGAGGCCTCTGAATTCTAGTTTTAGCTGGGACGCTATCTTAAAACAAAACAATAAGCAGTCTGCCAGGACACATTCTGGGACAGTCCCACTCCAGGCCTCAGCCAAACCCCAAAACCAAAACTTTAGCCTCTTGGTTCCCTAACCTTTCCAAGCATTGAGTAATTTCTGCTTCTACAGCTTTTGGCCTAGAACTGGATCAGGAACATTTCGAATAAATGAGTGAGCAGAAATGGGCAGAACAAGGAGGCCTGAAAGGCCTTGCTGAGCACCACCAGGTGGCCAAAAGCATCAGGGACAAGAACCTCTATACATGTCACAGACTTCACCACCCACTCAGGAAGAAATACACTACCACTGCTGAGAAGCTCATGGCCTCCAGCACGGTTTCAGGCTCTTTGGATTCACATAGGGAGTAAGGCTGGGGTGGCACCTTGGATCCTCCTATCCCCCAAGTCCTGGGTGCTCCAGACCTGGGCCACTGCTCTGGAGTGGCCAGTAGTGTTCCAATATTTTCCAGCTTAATGACACACTGCCTCACCAAATCTGGCATCTAAGCCAACCTGGTACTGGCCTCATGCGGGGCCAACCTGCATCCAGAACAGAGGAATCACCATGGCTTGGGTCCCTTTGGTACCCAGAATGGACAATGGAACTAGAAAATCCCTAAGAGAACAAGGCAGGGACCTGCCTTCACAACCATTATTCAGTTGGAAGAGCATCATTTTCTTCTTTTTTTGGAAACAGTCTCATTCTGTCACCCTGGGTATAGTGCTGTGGCATCATAGCTCACAGCAACCTGTGGCCATCACAGCTGTGATGCCATAGCACTCTACCGAGGGTGACAAAGTGAGACTCTGCTCTAAAACTCTTGGGCTCAAATGATCCTCTTGCCTCAGCCTCCCAAGTGGCTGGGACTGCAGGCGCCCACCACAATCTAGGTTAGTTGTTCTATTTTTTAGTAGAGATGGGGGTTTCGCTCTTGCTCAGGCTGATCTGGAACTCCTAAGCTCAAGCAAACCACCTTCCTTGGCCTCCCAAAGTGCTAGATTACAGGGGGTAAAGTCACCATGCCCAGCAAGAGTGTCATTTTCTCTATTTGGTCTTATCAGTTAAGAATCAGTTCAGAGGCTTGGCGCCTGTGGCTCAACGGGCTAAGGTGCCAGCCACGTACACCTGAGCTGGCGGGTTCGAATCCAGCCCGGGCCCACCAAACAACAATGACAGCTGCAACCAAAAAATGGCCGGGCGTTGTGGTGGGCGCCTGCAGTCCCAGCTACTTGGGAGGCAGAGGCCGGAGACTCGCTTGAGCCCAGGAATTGGAGGTTGCTGTGAGCTGTGATGCCACAGCACTCTATCCAGGGTGACAACTTGAGGCTCTGTCTCAAAAAAAAAGAATCAGTTCAGAATACTCAGATATGGCCTAATGCCTCCTTCTGTTCCACTGACCCACAAGGCCTCCGAGTGTGTCCTGGCTGCAAAACAAACTGGGCTTCTGTCCTGAGAGAAGCCAAATCTATGGTGCCAGGCTCATTCATGGAACATTGCCCCAGGTAGTATGCAACAGCCTATATCCCATGCCTATGTGGCAAGTACAGTGCTCTTTCTACTGACCCAAACTCTAGGGATTTCCCTTGTGAGCCATCACTGCCCTTGAGCACCTTGCACACACTCCTGGGATAGATCAGGTGGACCCTCTAGTCTAGCTGACTTCAGTGACTTACAGAAGTATCCTTTTCTCCTTTCTCCACTGCTCTGAGGGATGAGTGAGAAAAGTCATTATCTTATTCTTTGTTGCTCCTAAGCATCTAATACTGTAGTGGTAATTATAAAAACAGCACACACTATGTGCCAGAAATTGTGCAAAACCCAAATCTCTCACTTAATCCTCAACAAGGCTGGTCATCTAAACTTTCCAAATGGGGGCGCTCAAGCTCAGTCCAGTAAGAAACCTGCTCCACTGTCACACACTGGTAAGGAGGTCACAACCAAATGCAATGGATTCAGCTTTGAAGTTCATGTATCTTAACCACTGTGCAATAAAGCTACTCTTCAGCATAGTACTTGCTCAAAAATATTGAATTAATGAAGCTTCTCCCCATTCCCTGTCTCCAAGAAACAGACTGTCTACTTTTTTTATTTTCTCCAGACAGAGTCTCACTTTGTTACACACCCCCTACTCCTGGTACAGTGCCGTGGCATCATAGCTCACAGCAACTTCAGACTCTTGGACTCAAACGATTCTCTTACGTCAGCCTCCCTAGTAGCTTGGGACTATAGCACTCGCCACAATGCCTGGCTGTTTTGTTTTTGTTTTTTTTTTTAAAGATGGGGTCTTGCCAGGCGCGGTGGCTCGTGCCTGGAATCCCAGCACTGTGAGAGGCTGAGGCAGGAGGATTGCTGGAGCTCAGGAGTTTGAGGCTTGTCTGAGCAAGAGTGAGACCCTGACTCATGAAAAACCCAGCCGAGTGCCGCGGCGAGCACCTGTAATCCCAGCAGCTTCGGACACTGAGGCAGCAGGATAACCACAGCCGTAGTCTAAGATTGCAGTGAGCTACAACGCCATTGCACTCTGCTCAGGGCATAGGGTAGAACTCTGTCTTGACAAAAAAAAAAAAAAAGAAAGAAAAGAAAAGATGGGGTCTTACTCTAGGTCAGGCTGGTCTTCAGGCAATCTGCCCACCTCGGCCTCCCAGAGTGCTGGGATTACAGGCATGAGCCACCACACTGGGCTATTTATCATTATGATTTTTTTTTTTGAGACAGAGTCTCACTGTGTCACCCTCCATAGAGTGCTGTGGTGTCACAGCTCACAGCAACCTCCAACTCTTGGGCTTAAGCCATTCTCCTGCCTCAGCCTCCTAAGTAGCTGGTACTACAGGTGCCTGCCACAAGGCCTGGCTACTTTTTGGTTGCAGTTGTCATTGTTGTTTTAGCTGGCCCGGGCCATGTTCGAACCTGCCAGTCTCGGTGTATGTGGCCGGCGCCCTGCCCACTCAGCAATGGGCACTGCCCTATTATTATTTTTGAGACAAGGTCTAATTCTGTTGCTTGGGCTAGAGTGCAATCATCATAGCTCACTGCAACCTCAAGTTCAAGTACTTCTCCTGCCTCAGACTCCCCACTAGCTGAGATTATAGGCACATGCCACCATGCCTGACTAATTTTTCTACTTTTTGTAGAGAGAGGGCCTCCTCATTCTTGCTCAGGCTGGTCTTGAACTTCTTGCCTCAAGCAGTCGTCCCATCTCAGCCTCCCAAAGTGTTAGGAATACAGGTGTGAGCCACCTCACCCAGCCTGTCTTTCTACTTCTAGAGGTTTACAGTCAACTCCATTCCATAATTCATTCCCTCTTACAGACTGACTATAAGGTATAGGTGAGCCCACATATGGTGGGCTCATAGTTCGGTGGAAAGAGATCAGACCTTGCAATCAAGGGAATCTCCCTTGAACCCTGGCTCCACTTCATGGCAGCAGCTGAATGTAGGCAAGAAATTTCACCTTGCAAGTGTAGGTTTCTTCATCTGTGAAACTGGGTCCATACTACCTAAATGTCACGTGGGATATAAATGAGTTACCTGTATGACAAAGTATAGGGTTTACAGTAGGCAGTCATTGCAAGAGAGTTATTATCTGAGGGAAATAGAGCTGGCCAACAAGAGAGATGCTTCCTACTATGTTCTGTTATCTATAAGCAGTGAAAATGCCATAAGTAGGCTAGGCGCCTGTGGCTCAAGCAGCTAAGGCGCCAGCCACATACATCTGAGCTGGCAGGTTCAAATCCAGTCCAGGCCCGCCAAACAACAATGATGGCTGCAACCAAAAAATGGCCGGGTGTTGTGGCGGGTGCCTGTAGTCCCAGCTACTTGGGAGGCAGAGGCAGGAGAATCGCTTGAGCCCAGGAGTTGGAGGTTGCTGTGAGCTGTGATGCCACAGCACTCTACCCAGGGTGACAGCTTGAGGCTCTGTCTCAAAAAAAGAAAAAAAAAAAGGCCGGGCATGGTGACTCACGCCTGTAGTCCTAGCGCTGTGGGAGGCCAAGGTGGGTGGATTTCACAGAGCTCGAGACCAGCATAAGCATGAGTGAGCCAGAGTAAAAGACCCCATCTCTACCAGCAGGAAAGAACACCACCGGGCGTTGTGGCGGGCGCCTGTAATCCCAGCTACTTGGGAGGCAACTGGCACAAGGAATCACTACAAGCAAGGACAAAAAAAAAAAGGAAACTAAGAAGAGTGCAAGCCAACTGAAATTAAAAGCAAAATAAAAAAAAATTAAAAAAAAAGAAAATGCCATAAGTATATAATTATTTTTATTCTTAGAGAAGCCTTGAAACTTGGGGGTACAGTCTTCAGCCTCCTTTCTTTCAGAATACCATCTCCAGGCTCATTAGGTATTTCCCACTCCCATATCCCTGGTAGACCCCTCACTCTCCCATGCTAATTCACCTAGACTTTTAAAAGGTATCTGGGCCTGGGAACAAACCTAACTTGAGCTGTGCCTAGTCAACGTGAATTCCTCTATATTGGAAATAGAAATGGCCTATATGTGCCGTGTGCTCTAGAAGGAAGGACATGGCAGGCTTTGATTGTTTCTGTGCTAAATAAATTAAAGCTGATGATGTATGTGAAACATTTCTGGAACATCTGTTTATGTTCACCATAAATGTGTTAATAAATCCTATTTTCTATGAAAAAAAAGGTATCTAGGTAATTTCTTATTGCCCTCAATCTGAGTCAAAGAACTGAGACCCCAACTCTTTTGGCTAATTCTTAACATGTATCTTTTTTCTACCTCTGAGCGTGGTTCTGCTGATGCTTAATCAGAGCTAGTTGCTAGAAAAGTATTTCAAGTCTTTGGGGAAGGTACCAGACCTCTTCTCACTCACTCATTCAGGTGATCCTCTTGTGAGAGCTGAAAAGAGCCTTACACTTCAAGTACAAGGACTACAACATTCTGGGTATTGCTTCTGTGGCTCAACAACTCTTAGGTCCTGGAAAAGCAACAGCCACACTCTGGGTAAAGGTACCTACAGGCAAAAATCCAAGGTGGAGAGTTTGCAGAAGGTCTAGCTACAGTCAAGACAACATACGTGATTCCAGGGTTTAAAGTGGGGGATTAATACAGACTTGGACAGAGATTTCATGTTCAAATAAGCCAGGGGCATTTTGAGTGTCAGGCCCTGGTCCTAAGTTTCAGGGTGAAGCACTGGCTCTCATACTGGTATCACCATCTCCCAAAGTTTCTTTAATTAATTTTGCCATTTCCCAAAGAGCTAGAATCTCCCAAGTTTTCTTAGGTTCCTTCCTTCTGCATATCTCTCCCTTTGTCTTCTGCTGGAAAAGAGGGAGACTCTCAGCACTTGGGCTACAGCCTGTTTTGGTTCATGGAGCTTTCCACTGTTCTTGGAAGGATGAGAATGAGAGCAATGGGAAATTGAAAGACTTGAATCAGAGGTCCTTTAGACAGCAGGCTAAAAGAGGTGCCCTACAGAATTCTAGGACCTACTGAGAGCTCCTCAACAAAATCCCATTATCTGGTCCATGTGGATTGATAAAAGACCTCAGTTGGGGTATTGTCCCCCATCTGTGAAGGCAGACCTTCCTCTCATACTCCTTTCCAACAATGGGAACTCCCTAGGACCATCTCCAGAAAACCCAGGATCCTGAGATCCTAAATCTCTGGAAAAACTACTTTAACAACATCCCTTATGTTTCAGGTTTCTAAAGGCCTAAGATGCACTTTAATATAAAGCAGAATACATTTTTTTTTTTGAGACAGAGTCTCACTATGTTGCCCTTGGTAGAGTGCTGTGATGTCACAGCTCACAGCAACCTCAAACTCTTGGGCTTAAGTGTTCTCTTGCCTCAGCCTCCCAAGTAGCTGGGACTGCAGGAGTCCACCACAATGCCTGTCTATTTTTTTTGTTGAATTTGTAGTTGTCATTGTTGTTTGGCAGGCCCGGGTTCAAACCCACCATCCCAGGAGTATGTGGCTGTTGCCCTAGGCATTCAGCTATAGGCACTGAGCCAGCAGAATACATCTTGATAATGATGCAGTTTCAGGCTCAAGATTAGTAGCACATGAGTATTCAGAAAGGTGTAGCTGGACACCTAAAAAAGCTCTAGATTCTAATCGCTTTTTAACAAGTGGCACAGCAAAACCCTGATCTTCATTTTGGAGTGATTGTGGACATGAGCTGATTTTCTTTTTCCTTTTTTTTTGAGACAGAGTCTCACTATGTCACCCTTAGTGGAGTGCTATGGTGTCACAGCTCACAGCAACCTCAAACTCTTGGGCTTAAGTGATTCTCTTGCCTCATCCTCCCGAGTAGCTGGGACTACAGGCACTCGTCACAAAACCCAGCTATTTTTTTTTGTTGCAGCTGTTTAGTTGGCTGGGGCTGGGTTCGAACCCATCACCCTCAGTGTACGTGGCTGGCACCATATCCACTGTGCCATGGACGCCGAGCCGGACATGAGCTGATTTTCATAACTCTCCAATGTCAACCAAAGAAATATACCTCAAATTCCAAACACTTAAGAAATCTATGGGCTCCTTTACAAAGAACTCATGTTTCCCCCTGAATTCTCACAACATTTTTACCCTCTGCCCCTTCCTACAAGGATTCAATCTCTCTGCTTTAGGATCCTTACCTGTTACACATAGATAATGATTTCTTCTTCTTAGGGATGTTGTGGGGATAAAATGAGATGTGATTAAAGGAACCCTCTTTGGAAAGAACAAGGTACAGGACCGGAGTTTAGTATGCTGAACAAAATTTACTTCCCTTGCCTAACTGCACTTCATAGCCCTCTCTCCACATCATTCACTGAGGAAGGGTTGTATTGAGAAAAGAAAGCCAAGCAGTACTTTTAGAAACCTATTATTGGCCGGGCACAGTAGCTCAGCCTGTAATCCTAGCCAAATATTACTTTTAGAAACCTATTATTGGCCGAGGCGGGTGTATTGCTTGATCTCAGGGGTTTGAGAGCATCCTGAGCAAGAGTGAGACCCCATCTCTAATAAAAGTAGAAAAATTAGGTGGTCGTTGCGGTGGGTTTTTCCCAACTACTTGGGAGGCTGAGGGAAGAGGATTGCTCAAGCCCAAGAGTTTGAGATGGTTGTGAGCTATGACACCACAACACTCTACTCAGGGCAACAGAATGAGGCTCCGTCTCCAAAAAGAAAAAAAAGCAGGAAAGAAGAAGTAAATACTGGCTCAGCGCCTGTAGCTCCAGTGGCTAAGGTGCCAGCCACATACACCAGAGCTGGCGAGTTCGAATACAGCTTGGGCAGCCAAACAATGACAACTACAACCAAAAAATAGCTGGGCTTTGTGGTGGGCGCCTGTAGTCCCAGCTACTTGGGAGGCTGAGGCAAAAGAATCGCTTAAGCCCAGGAGTTGGAGGTTGTTGTGAACTGTGATGCCACAGCACTCTATCCAGGGTGACAGGTTGAGGCTCTGTCTGAAAAAAGAAAAGAAAATACTGGCATTTTTAAAAATATAGGTTTAGGGCATACAAGTTAAATTCTGTTTATGGTGGAGTCTGAACTTTTTTGGTGTAGGCATCACTAGCAGCTTTTTTTTTTTTTTTTTTTTTTTTTGAGACAGAGTCTCACTTTGTCGCCTTCAGTAGAGTGCTGTGGCATCACAGCTCACAGCAGCCTCCAACTCTTGGGCTTAAGCAGTTCTCTTGCCTCAGCTTCCCAAGTAGCTGGGACAACAGGCGCCCGCCACAATGCCCGGCTTTTGTTGTTGTTATTGTAGTTGTCATTGCTGTTTTAGCTGGCCAGGGCCGGGTTTGAACGCCCCTCCCTCGGTTTATGGGGCTGGCGCCCTACCTACTGAGCCACAGGCGCCGCCAAAGCTAACTTTTCTAAATAAGACACCAGGCAGGCGTCACTCTGTGGGTCTAACCTCGTCACTTCCCACCGGGACCTCTGTTAGGACTTCTTGCCAGTCTCTACATCCCGTCTGCTGATAGGACACATCAATCAGACGTCTAAACAAGGTGCGCGTTGATTGGGCCTCGGAGGGCGGGACGGTTTGAACAGCGCGTGCTTGGGGCGTGGGAGTAACCTGAAGCAAAGGCCGTTAGTCAGCCTCGCGGGTGGGGGACTTGGACGGTGGGAGGAGGAGCAGAAGCAGGAACTCGGGTTCAGGGGCCTGCCGGGCTCCCAGACTGGACCTGTGGATTGCAATGCAGTTGCCGATGGGGCAGGATGTAGAACCCAAATGCTCTCTCCGGTAGAACTGGGCCCTGGCCTTGACCCCAGCTGCACTGGGGAAGGTCAAGCATCCCCTTGGAAATGGCAAAGTCCCGCCCAACTGTGTAGCGGTGGGATCCGAAACCCGTGTGCGAATTTAGCGCTTAAGAATTCTCGATAATTGTCCGTTTTCTTCTGTACAAGGGAAAGTGTTGACCCCCAAAGATAATGGTTAAATATTCCTACAAAGAAAAATCTTTGTGGAATTCAAGTGAAAATGTGTGAAAGATTTATACTGTTGATGCGTTTTGTTTTGTTTTACATGAAGTATCCAGCATAGACAAATCTTCATAGTAGATCCAAGTATCCCGCATAGACAAATCTGGAGGGAAAAGAGATTGTTAATGAGTGTGGAATTTTTTTTTTTTTTTGAGACAGAGTCTCTCGTTGTCACCCTGGCTAGAGTGCCAGGGGATCACAGCTCACAGCAACCCCAAACTCTTGGGCTCAAGCTATTCTCTTGCCTCAGCCTCCCAAGTAGCTGGGACTACAGGTGCCCACTACACAGCCCAGCTATTTTTTAGAGATGAGGTCTCCCTCTTGCTCAGGCTGGTCTAGAACTCCTGAGGTCTCCCAGAGTGCTAGGATTATAGGCGTGAGCTGCTGTGCTGGCCTTGAAATTTTAGAGTGATGAAAATGTGCTGAAATTGATTGAGACCAGGCTTGCACAGAAGTCCACGGAATTGTTTGCTTCAAATAGGTGAATTATATGGTATGTGAGTTCTGACTCAATAAAGCTGTGATACCTCATAACTTCACTAAAGATACATCTGAGTTAGGTGGCTCAGGCTTGTAATCCCAGTGACTTGGGAGGCTGAGACAATAGGATTGCTTGAGCTCAGGAGTTTGAGGTTGCCATGACTTATGTTCAGGCAACTACACTCCAGCCTGGGTGACAGAATGAGACTGCATCTAGTTCATTTTATTATTTTTTTTATTAGAGACAGAGTCCCTGTTGCTCTGGGTAGAGTGCTGTGGCATCAGCTCACAGCAACCTCAAACTCAGGGGCTCCAGTGATCTTGCTTCAGCCTCCTGAGTAGCAGGTATTATAGGCACCCCCCATAATCTCCCACTAGTTTTTTTATTTTTTGTAGAAATGGGTTCTTGCTGTTGCTCCGGCTGGTCTCCAACTCCTAAGCCCAAGCAATCCACCTGCCTCGGCCTCCCAGACCATAAGGATTACAGGCATGACTCATAATGCCTGGCTGAGACTGCATCTGAAAGAAAAAAAAAATGGCATTACTTAATAGTTTACCAAACTTTCCCTATCCAATCTTTTGAGGTGAGCAGCATTTTATTTTATTTATTTATTTTTTCAAGAGAGAGGTTTGCTGTGTTGCAATGGGTAGAGTGCTGTGGCATAATAGCTCACAGCGACCTCAAACTCTTGGGCTCAAATGATCCTCTTGCCTCAGCCTCCCGAGTAGCTGAGACTACAGGTGTGTGCCACTGCATCCAGCTAATTTTTTTTCTATGTTTAGTATAGATGGGGTTTCGCTTTTGCTCAGGCTGGTCTAAAACTCCTGAGCTCAAGCAATCCACCCACTTCAGCCTCCCAGAGTGCTAGGATTACAGAAGTGAGCCACCACACCCAGCTGGTGAGCAGCATTTTAAAAAGAAACACAATTGCAAGATAGAGGGACCTTAAAAGATACCCTTAGATCAGAGAAAGGAGAGACCTGAGAAGGCTTTGGGGTTTGAACAGGGGCTACTAGGATGATAGAATCTGAAGTAAGGGAGAAGTAGTAAAAGATGGGAAAGCTTGAAACATATGGAAGTAATAGTAATAATTAGATCACTTTGTTCTCATATAGAATATTTGAGGGAGAATTTTTGCAAATGTTGGTTTGGGTAAGATCATGCTACATAAAATGAGCACGACTTATCTGTGGCTTGATACACTAGATAGGGACATCTCAACTCCGATATTTATCATTAATTAGCTTTATTTATTTAGTCAGTCACCTTACATCTATGACCCTCAATTTATAGTCTCTACCTTGAAAAGCTTCCTTGAAACTTAAATAACATTATTATGGGTTGGATTGGGTCCACTAAAAACAGAGGTTCAATTCCTGAGCCCCCAGTACCTCAGAATGTGACCTTTGGAAATAGGATCTTCCTAGATATAATTGAGTTAAGATTAAGATTACATTCGAGGTGGGGCACAGTGGCTCACACATATATTCCTAGCATTCAAGGAGGCCTAGGCAGGTGGATCTCTTGAGCTCAGGAGTTCTAGATCAGCCTAAGTAAGAGAAAGACCCAGTCTCTAGTAAAAATGGAAAAATTAGCTGGGGGTTGTGGTGGGAGCCTGTAGTGCCAGCTACTCATTAGGCTGAAGCAGAAGGATCTTTTGAGCCCAGGCGTTTGAGTTTGCTGTGAGCTAGGTTGATGCCATGGCACTCTAGCCTGGGCAACTGAGTGAGACTCTGTTTAAAAAAAAAAAAAATCCCCATTTCCACATTCGATAGAATGGACTCTAATCTGATTGATGTCCATATAAGAAGAGAAAATAGAGACCAAGGACAGACACAAAGGGAGAACACCATGTGATAACAGGGAGAGATTGGAAAGATGCAGCTGCAGGCCAAATGATGCCAAGGATTGTTGACTACCACCGGAACCTAGGAAGAGCCCAGAGGATACTACAGAGGGTCTCAGAGAGAACGTGAATCTACTGACACCTTGATTTTGGACTTCTAGTTTCCAGAACTGTAGGAGAGAATAAATTTCTGTTGTTTTAAGCAACTCTGTTGTGGGGTGCTTGATGATAATATCAATAGGAAAAGAATTTCAATGTCACCGACCTACTCTATGCTAAGTGTTTGTTCCTTCCCTTTCCCTGAGAATTAAACAAGCATTTTGGCAGCAGGGAGGTGTTAAATATTCTTAAGCAAAAGAGTGATAGTATCAGGGGTGGGTTTTAAGATTTGGAAGAAGAGAACCCAGAGAAGAGGCTTTTGCTTTAGTTCATGCAGGGAATCTTTCATAGAGAATTCTTATGATCCCATCCCAATAAGCTAATCTCTGTTGAAATTAGTCTGAGGAGGTCAAGGGTGGGTCACAGAAAGTAGTTCCTGATCTTCTCCACCGTAATATGTGAAGATCTTCTCTGCTCCCTTCTTCCTTGAATAAACATTTTCCTTTACTCTTGAGGAGGAATACTGATAGTTTGTCTTTTCTAAGATTTTTAGGGCTGGAGAATCCAGTAAGGGTGCAATAATTGGTCCCTCATTTCTCATTTCGTCAGCATCCTCATCCTCTCCTTTCATTATTTTCCTGTGTCTTAGGTCTTACTGTTCTGTATTTGCTCGATTGTGTTCCTGTTACAGCTGCTACATTGCATTTTTCATCATCTCTCAAATACACTCCTTCAACCAGGCTTCTGCCCCACCAGTCCACTAAAATAATTCTCTCCAAATGCCAGGTGTAGTGGCACACGCTTGCAGTCTTCAAAGGCTGAGGGTAGAGAATCACCTGAGCCCAGTTCCAGAATGCAGTGAGATATGATGATGTACTCCATCCTAGACAACAGGCCAAGATCCTATCTTTAAAAATAAAAAATGGCTCGGCACCTGCGGCTCAACGGGCTAAGGCGCCAGCCACATACACCTGAGCTGGCGGGTTCGAATCCAGTCCGGGCCCTCCAAACAACAATGACGGCTGCAACCAAAAAATGGCCGGGCGTTGTGGCGGGCGCCTGTAGTCCCAGCTACTTGGGAGGCGGAGGCAAGAGACTCACTTGAGCCCAGGAATTGGAGGTTGCTGTGAGCTGTGAGGCCACAGCACTCTACCCAGGG
>CAUYRH010022618.1:0-37300 GCA_963574655.1 Perodicticus potto | reverse complement strand
GTTATGTTTGGTGATCACAGTTACTTTCTCGGCAACCAAATATGCAGAATAAAAACCAACACCAAACTGGCCAATCATAGATATATCTGCACCAGCCTGCAGAGCTTCCATAAACGCTTTGGTTCCAGACTTGGCAATAGTACCAAGGTTTTTGATCAAGTCAGCCTTGGTCATTCCAATGCCAGTATCCACAATAGTAAGGGTTCGATCTTGTTTGTTTGGTATGAGATTAATATGCAGCTCTTTCCCAGAGTCTAGTTTACTGGGATCTGTCAAACTTTCATATCTGATTTTGTCCAAAGCCTATTAACAAAAGATAAAAATTGTCAAGCACACAACACCAAGATTAAGCTCATGATTAAACAAAAAACCAACCCAACTTAAAATTAATAAGAAACTCACATCCGATGAGTTTGAAATGAGCTCTCTCAGAAAGATCTCTTTGTTGGAGTAGAAAGTATTGATGATCAGTGACATCAACTGGGCGATTTCCGCCTGAAAGGCAAACGTCTCCACCTCCTCCTCCTCCATCGGTTGGTCCTGGGTCAGGGTCTCCTCAGGCATCTGCAAACGACACCGCGCCCGTAAACACCGCATTCCCCGATATTCTTCGCAGACGGGTTTTAGAGATGAACAAAATTTTAGTAAACCCAAAGAAAGCGGCTGACAAAGGCATGACCTCATTTCGAGTCGCGGCAATCGCGGAGCGTGTGCGCGCTTCCCAGGGGCCGTTCCCGACCTGAGCCCGGCGGCCCGGCGCCTTCCCAACGGCCTCCCCCTGCCTCGCGGCGGGCGGCGGCTGCGCCATGGCGGCCTCCCCTGCGGCGCCCCCCGGGCGGCCGGGCCGGGAGCGACGCCGCACGGCCCACGCGTCCGGCCGCCCCTGCGTACACCCCGGCACACCCCGGACCGTGGGGCCCATCCTGAAGTGGGGCGAGGGGCCGCGCAGGCCCGAGGCCCGCAGGCTACAGACCATGGCCGCCCTGGGCCCCGCAGCCCAGGAGGTTCAAGAGCGGACCCCGGGCCCCCGCTTCGCTCTGCGCCTGTCCCCGAGACCCCTTGCCCGTCAGAGTTTCCCCCGCAAAAAGCCCCCTCACCTTGGCTAATTGACCGCACGGGCTCCACAGTACAGCAGCAGGACGCTGAAGCAACTGGCGCGCCACCCCCGCGCCGCCCTTATATAGCGGCGGGCCCGCCCAGCGCGCGGCGCCTTTTCCAGAAGCCTCCCGAACCTTCCGGAAGAACCCTCCCCAACCGCCGCCGCGGCCGCGCGCCTGCGCCTGCGCCCTGGCTGCGGCCCGTCCCGGGCACGCGCAGATTTCGCACAGAGCTGGGCCAGGGCGCCCCTCCCCCAGCGGCCGCCGCGCGTTCCCGCGCCGACCACAGTACGCCTGCGCAGCGCGGAACTCTCGGGAAGGTCTCGGCCTCTTCTGGGTCCGCCGGCCCTAGCCCTCCCCTTGAGCCCTCCGCCCCGCACACCCCACTCCACGCCGAGCGCGTGTGGCGGGTTCCCGTGGCTTGAGGGTCAAGTACCGGGTTCTTACTCGGGTATTGGTGAAACCTGCGAAAGTAGGATAATTTTAGTTCTTGGAAGAGCGTCCGCGTATTGTGGAGGTCTGGGTGCCCCAACGTCAGGGCCGCTGCGCGGAGGTCGAGGGGCTCGGCCATGTGCCCTATGGGCGTGAGACTGGGCCAAGCCCTGGTGTCGGGAGGAGGCCGTGCGAGTGGCAGAGCGCGCGCCAGGGTCGTAACGGGGGTGGCCGCCCGAGCACCTCTCCCCGCCCGGGCGGGTGGTCCTGTAATGCACTTTAATGGGCGCGAATTCTCGGCGGTGAGTTGCCGTCCCTTGGGGGTTTCCCTGTGCCTTGGATTCGCCTTAAGACCATGCTCTTCCCGCTTCCAGGCCCCCTTAGTTTGGGATTCCGGGATTTGTTGAACAAAATTCACGCTTACCCCGTTATTATATCCACGATAGTTGGGTAAAGCTCATCGTTTTTGCTTACTACTTTGTTTGAAGTTTCCATATTAACTACCTAATATGAGGGTGAACTTGCCCCCAAAGTCAGTTCCTAAGCGGGAATTTTAAGTGTCCTGAACAACGCCACCTACACCCGTGACAGCCGCGGAGGCCTCGGGCTCCTCACATTGCCTCGAGGTTAACACCCGGGGCTCCCCGCACCCCCCTTCCCGGCGCCTCTTTGTCTCTAGCTCCTCCCACTATTACCCTTCTTTCGAGACTAGCTGCCAGGCCCTCGGGAATAATCTGGAAGGTCCTTACCTTGTAAACAAACTTGATGGAACATTGACTCCGCTTCCTTGTCTGGCGGATAAACCAGCTTCCCTAGGAACTGGAGTTTTCAAACTGGGGCCTCATGAGCTTTTGAAATAACAGAGGGTCTTGACTAGCATTAAAAAGGGGGGAAATAGAATGGAAACTATCAGCCCCAAGGCAAGGGCTGTTCTGCGTGTGTTTGGTCACATTCTAAATATTTAACAGCCCAGGCGAATGCGCTGGGCCCAGGTTTTCCCTGCATTCTGGTGAAAAAGAGGGTGGAATAGGGAAGGAGGAGGGCAGGTCCCCTTTCTGCAGCATAAAGAGGAGGGGACTGGCAGCAGTGAGCCCCTGCCCACTATGTCCTCTTTCGGCTACCTACCAGCCAGCCCCTGCCTCACTATCCTAACTTGGAGGCCTCTCCCTTTCTACCATTGTCTGCCTGTCCGAGGAGGTTTAGCTTTTCTTGTAGATGAGGCATCTGATGCCCTAGCTCTGACATTCTTTGTCCTCTTGTTTCTGAGGCCTTCACGTCGTTCCCTCTTCTCCAGTTAATTTACCCCAAGGTCATTTCTTGGATCTGGGTGTCACTGAAAAGATTGTTTCTGGCAGGCTCAAACTTTAATGACCCTCTCTTCTTCCCCAACATCCTGTTCTGGCTTTCTCCTGCCTCAGTTACTATCTACAAGGACTTTCTGAGTCCAGTTCCCCTTGATCTTTAGTTAACATTCCACACTGTCACCTGCCATTTTCCTCCTTAAGCTCTCTGCTACATTTCCACCATCAACATGCTATGATGTTCCTACTGCTCCCTGGTTGTTCCTTCTCTATCTCCTTTCCAGGATCATTCCCCTTGCCCTGTCACTTGAACTCCTTGGAAGTGCATCTAAGACCCCCAGAATATCTTGTCTAGCACTCTCACTTGTCCACAATACCCATGTGCAGGCGAATCATGAAGAGCCCTGGCCAGGACTCTCTGAGTTCAAGAACTTCCTCCACCTGTCTGGCCCTCTTTGAGGGCTTGGTAGCCAGGTGACCAACGAACTATCCTACCACCTTCTAGAAACCGAAGCTTTTCCATTGGGGATCTGGCATTGAGTCCTGCCATTTTTGCCTTCTTTTTTTTTTTTTTGAGACAGAGTCTCACTATGTGGCCCTCAGTACTGAGTGTCATAGCGTCACAGCTCACAGCAACCTCCAACTCCTGGGCTTAAGCGATTCTCTTGCTTCAGCTTCCCAAGTAGCTGGGACCACAGGCATCCGCCACAACGCCCTGCTGGTTTTTTTTTTTTGGTTGTAGTTGTCGTTGTTTGGCAGGTGCAGGCTGGATTCGAACCCACCAGCTTCAGTGTATGTGGCTGGCGCCTTAGCCACTAAGCCACAGGCACAGAGCTCATTTTTGCCTTTAAAAACCCTCAAATCCAGCCACTTACTTTCATTTTCATCTGCCATCTCTCCTCCCTCAGGTTTCCCACACACAAACACAACCTATCTGGTCTAGTCTTGCTCCAACCTGTAGCCAAGATAAGCTTTAAGAACACAGATCTTGGGGCGGCGCCTGTGGCTCAGTGGGTAGGGTGCCAGCCTCATATACCGAGGGTGGCAGGTTCAAACCCAGCATCAGCCAAACTGCAACAAAAAAATAGCCAGGTACTGTGGTAGGTGCCTGTAGGGCCAGCTACTGGGAGGCGGAGGCAAGAGAATTGCCTAAGCCCAGGAGTTGGAGATTGCTGTGAGCTGTGTGATGCCACAGCACTCTTAACGAGGGCAATAAAGTGAGACTCTGTCTCTACAAAAAAAAAAAAAAAAGAAGAACATAGATCTTGTGGCGGGCTCCTGTGATCCCAGCTAGTTGGGAGGCTGAGGCAAAAGGTTCGCCTAACCCTGGGAGTTGGAGGTTGCTGTGAGCTGTGTGACACCATGGCACTCTACCAAGGGCCATAAAGTGAGACTCTGTCTCTACAAAATAATAGTAATAATAATAAAAAGAACACAGATCTGAGGCTGGATGTGGTGGCTCACCCCTGGAATCCCAGCACTTTGGGAGGTGGGAGGATCACTTGAGGCCAGGAGTTTGAGACCAGCCTGGGAAACATGGCAAGACCCCATCTTTAAAAAATTTTTAAATATTAAAAAAAAATTTTTTTTTAAATTAGCCAAGTGTGGGCTCAGCACCTGTGGCTCAAGCGGTTAAGGCGCCAGCCACGTACACCTGAGCTGGCGGGTTTGAATCTAGCCCGGGCCCAACAAACAGCAATGACAGCTGCAACCAAAGAATGGCCGGGCGTTGTAGTCCCAGCTACTTGGGGGGCAGAGGCAGGAGACTCACTTGAGCCCAGGAATTCGAGGTTGCTGTGAGCTGTGATGCCACGGCACTTTATCCAGGGTGACAGCTTGAGGCTCTGTCTCAAAAAAATTAGCCAGATGTGGTGGTGCACACTTGAAGTCCCAACTACTCAGGAGGCTGCAGCAGGAGGACCATTTGAGTCCAGGAGTTCTGGGTTGTAGAGTGCTGTCAGTTGGGTGTCTGCACTAAGTTGAGCATCAGTATGGTGACCTCCTTAGAGTGGGGAAATTACCAGTTTGCCTAAGAAAGCACAGTGAACCAATCCAGGTCAAAACTCCTATGCTGATCAGTAGCAGGACCACTCCTGTGAATAGCCACTGCATTCCAACCTGGGCTTTCTTGCTGTTTCTGGACAACATAGCAAGACTAGCGAGACCCTGTTTTTAAAGCACAGCTCTGACCCTATGAATCCCCTTCTCTACACAGTCCTCAAATCCTAACTGATTTCATGTCACTCTTAGGAGAAAGACCAAGCTGTTTAAACAGGTCTGTGAGGAAATGTTTTTGGAAATGACCCAGGACAGCGCCTGATACACAGTAACTACTATATATGTCTATGTTAAAGTACATAGGCCCTGCTGGGATCTACCTCATCTACTCCTATGGCAATATATGTTCCCTTACATGCCTCAGTTAATCTTCTCAACAATCAAGTAGGTGGCTTTGGTCCTATTGTATAAATGAGAACACTGAATCAGGTAAGTCCTTTATACAGGGATCACCCACAAGAAAGGTGTCCAGAATAATCACATGCAGATCTGGCTTGTTGATACTTTTCTTTTTAGAGATGGAGTCTGACTTTGGTTCAGGCTGGTCTCGAACCTGTGAGCTCAGGCGATCCACCTGCCTTGGCCTCCCAGAGTACTAGGATTCTAGGCGTGAGCCACTGTGCTAGGTTCCCATTGATACATTTTTAAAAATACGGTTCAATGGGCACAGTGGCTCACACCAAGGCGGGTGGATTGCTTGAGCTCATGAGTTTGAGACCAGCCTGAGCAAAAGCAAGACCCCTGTCTCTACTAAAAATAGAAAAACCAAGGCAAGAGGATTGCTTAAGCCCAAATTGGAGGTTGATGCGGGCTGTGACACCATGGCACTCTATCCAAGAGCACAGCTTGAGACTGTCTCAAAAAATATATATATATGTAAATATATATGTGTAAAACAGATACAGAGAGAAGAATAAAACAGGAAAGGGTGGTGTTTGTGTGTGTGTGGGGGGGGGTGCACCAAGAATGTACTGCTGCACTGTTTTCTGATTTTGTTCCTCCTTTCTCTTCTCTTGAGTTCAAGGTGGCGCTGCTGAATTCTCTCACCCCTCCTCCCATCCTCCTTAGGCAGTTGGAAGGATGGCACTAAATGCATGTCAGGGCCTATCACTCTCAGACTCAACATCTTCATGGCACTCCCTTTTGCTCATATATTTTTTTTTTCTTTTTTGAGACAGAGCCTCAAGCTGTCACCCTGGATAGAGTGCCGTGGCATCACAGCTCACAGCAACCTCCAATTTCCTGGGCTCAAGTGAGTCTCCTGCCTCTGCCCCCTAAGTAGCTGGGACTACAACGCCCGGCCATTTTTTGGTTGCAGCCGTCATTGTTGTTTGGTGGGCCCGGGCTGGATTTGAACCAGCCAGCTCAGGTGTACGTGGCTGGCACCCTAGCCCATTGAGCCACAGGCGCCGAGCCTTGCTCATATTATTATAGCAGCTCAAAGGCTTTACTGACTGGCCCTGACCTTCTTTCCCACTCTAGGCCATTCCCAAAATGCCCCTAGAGAAGTTCTGCTTCTTTGAACGCACTTCTCTTCTCCAGGCAAATACTTGCCTACTGAGCTCAGCTCGGAAATCACCTCCTCTGGCTGCATTTACTCTAGATGCCTCTTCCACAGCTCTTAGCCCATGTGGCTGAAGTGAAATTAGATTTTGTCTTTCTTTCTTTCTTTTTTTTTTTTTTTTTGAGACAAAGGTCTTGCTTTGTTACTGCAGGTAAAGTGCCATGGTGTCAGCCATCATATCTCACTGCAACCTCAAACTCCTGGGCTCAAACAGTCCTCATGTCTTAGCCTCCAGCCTCTGGCCTCCAAAGTAGCTGAGACTACAGGTGCATGCCACCACACCTGGCTACTTTTTCTATTTTTTGTAGGAACAGGGACTTCCTCTTGCTCAGAACTGGTCTTAACCTCCTGACCTCAAGTGTTCTTTCCACCTTGGCACCCAGAGTGCTAGGATTACAGGCATGAGCCACTGTGCCTGGCTTCTCATCTCTTTATCCTACAAACCCATATCAAGACTTGGCACATGGCAGGCCATCTATGTGTGCAGAATGAATAACTGAATATGTGTTTGAATTGTACCAAATTGAAGGAGTTTAGCCCTAATGAGGACTAACCTTTGGTGCCATCTACTGGACAGGTAATTGTCTGTGTTTGGGGCTTCCAGTTGGAAATGGCTTTAAAGGAAGCAGGAGAACTAGAAAAATGAGAATTACTTGAGCTCCAGTCTAAGTCACTATCATTAATGTATCATTTTGAAAAGTTTATGGGAAAGCTTCCAGCCTTTCACAGGATAGGAATGAAACTGCCTGTATTCGTAAGGTAAGAGAAGGAAGCAGTTCTTTGAAAGAAGAAAAACTGAAAGATAAAACCCGCGAATTTGGCTCGGCGCCTATGGCTCAATGGGCTAAGGCGCCAGCCACGTACACCTGAGCTGGCGGGTTCGAATCCAGCCCGGGCCAGCCAAAGAACAATGACAGATGCAACCAAAAAATGGCCGGGCGTTGTGGCGGGCGCCTGTAGTCCCAGCTACTTGGGAGGCAGAGGTAAGAGACTTGCTTGAGCCCAGGAATTGGAGGTTGCTGTGAGCTGTGATGCCACGGCACTCTATCCAGGGTGACAACTTGAGGCTTTGTCTCAAAAAAAAAAAAAAAAAAATCCGCAAATTTTCGTTGATGTACACAGCTATGATTTAATTTAAAAAAAATTTTTTAAAAAACCCCAAAATTTGAAACAAGCTGAAACTGAAGCTGGAACGAGATAGGAACCGAGATTGGAACCGTGTCCAGTCCTCCTTGCAACCTCTCCAGGATCTCTTTTGTAATCTCAGAAAGACAGTCACAAAGTTAGGGCATGGTGCAAGCTGGCTCTGCACTCCATTGCTGCCAAGACAACACAAGAGCAGAAGTCTTTGAGACCCACCCAAACCTCTTGTTCAGCCAGTGAAAGAACAGGCCCAGCTGGTCCAACAGGCACTAAGGTGGGGGTGGGTGGGAGTAAGGGGATGATTATCCTCAGATACTGCCCCTGCCCCAGGTTGGGTCAGAAACTGAAAGTGGAAGAGGAGTGAACAGGTGTGATGTGTCTGGCTAGCCTAGGAGCTAATAGTTCCTTTCTATTTATACTTAGCGTGGGGTCACCTGCTGTCAGGAATCTGCTTATGTGGCCAGTTGACCAGTTAGTATGCACCTTGATCTAGCCACCACAACAAATGGTGTTGTCTTTTTTTTTTTTTTTTGAGACAGAGTCTCACTTTGTTGCCCTTGGTAGAGGGCTGTGACGTCATAGCTCACAGCAACCTCAAACTCTTAGGCTCAAGCTATTCTCTTACTTCAGCCTCCCAAGTAGCTGGGACTATAGGTGCCTGCCACAATGCCTGGCATTTTGTTGTTGTTGTTGCAGTTTGGCCAGGGCTGGGTTCGAAACCACCACCCTCGGTATATGGGCTAGCACCCTACCCACTGAGCCACAGGCACCTCCCACACCTGGCTATTTTTAGAGATGGGATCTCACTCTTGCTCTGGCTGATTTCGAACCCGTGAGCTGAGACAATGCATCCACAGCCTCCCACAGTGCTAGGATTACAGGCATGAACCACCACGCTGGGCTTGTTTTTTGTTTGTTTGCTTTTTGAGACGGAGTCTCACTCTGTCACCCTGGGTAGAGCGCCGTGGTGTTCATATCTCACAGCAACCTCAAACTCTTGGGCTCAAGTGAGCCTCTTACCTTAGCCTCCCTGGGGAGGTCCCCACCACAATGCTCAGTTACTTTTTCCATTTTTAGCAGAGAAGAGGGTCTTGCTCTGGCTCAGGCTGGTCTTGAACTCCTGAGCTCAAGCAATCCACGCGCCTCAGCCTCTCAGAGTGCTAGGATTACAGGCGTGAGCTACTGTGCCTGGCCATAATTTTCTTTTCTTTTCTTTTTTTTTTTTTTTGTAGAGGCAGAATCTCACTTTATCGCCCTCGGTAAAGTGCCGCGCGTCGAGGCATCACACAGCTCACAGCAACCTCCAACTCCTGGGCTTAGGTGATTCTCTTCCCTGAGCCTCCTGAGTAGCTGGGACTACAGGCCATAAATTTTTTGTTATATTTCTTTTTGCAGAAAACCCCATTACTAAGAACAATTAATTATACATAGGGTGGTGGTTTGGACCACATGGCTGGAAAAGACAGTTTCTCATCTAGTATTTGTTTAGGCTTCTGGGTCCCCATCTTTGATCTAAAGGGTTTAAACTAATTCCATCCCTCAGAATCAGCCCTTACACTCTCCCATGCCCCCTTTTTTGATAGACCCTGGATGCAGAGGGAAGATGTAATTTTAGTAGCAGGGCCTTGGCAGTCAGTGAATATCAGGTTGGGCCCTGGGAGATTCAATAGTTTTAAATCCAGAAGATATCAGGTAAGCTTGCTATTTACTTTAAACTTGTCATGATTCTGGAAAACAAAGCAAGATAATTACTAATATTTTAAATAAAAATTTATAAAAAATTAGTTCAGTCCCATATAATTTCTATTGTGTTTAAGGTTGAGTTAGCAGTACTCATGGACGTGTTAGCTTTCTAACTGAAGTCCTGAAGTTTGCTTTTAGACCAATGGTATATGATCTCAAAGTTGTCAGAAATTGTATTCAAGAGAACTTGTCACTCTTTTCCATGACTTTCCTTGAAGGAACAAACTTGGGACTTAGCCAGTTTTGTTTTGTTTTTTTGAGACAGAGTCTCACTATGTTGCCCTGGGTAGAGAGCTGTGGCATCACAGCTCACAGCAACCTCCAACTCTTGGGCTTAAGTGATTCTTTTGCCTTAGCCTCCCAAGTGGCTGGGACTGCAGGTACCTGCCACAACACCCAGCTGTTTTTCTGTTGCAGTTGTTATAGTTGCTTTAGCTGGCCTGGGCTGGATTCGAACCCGCCAGCCTCAGTGTAGGTGGCTGGCACCCTACCCAGTGAACTACAGGTGCCGCCTGGCTTAGCCAGTTTAAAAAAAACACTCTCTGGGATGAATCAAAGTAAAATAATAACTATCTATGAATGACAGAAGTCTTAGAATAGCCATGGCTAAGTAGATAATTGACAAAGTTGGTTACTTTCGTGGCATACAACAATTAACATTATAACCATAATTATTACTGATAATGTACACCAAGACATACCAATATTTTATTTTTTTTTTTGAGACAGAGCCTCAAGCTGTCACCCTGGATAGAGTGCCATGGCGTCACAGCTCACAGCAACCTCCAATTCCTGGGCTCAAGTGAGTCTCTTGCCTCCGCCTCCCAAGTAGCTGGGACCATAGGTGCCTGCCACAACACCTGGCCATTTTCTGGTTGCAGCCATCATGGTTATTTGGTGGGCCTGGGCTGGATTCGAACCTGCCACCTCAGGTGTACGTGGCTGGTGCCTTAGCCCGTTGAGCCACAGGCGCCGAGCCACCAATATTTTATAATATTGGAACTTTTTTTTTTTTTTCTGAGACAGGGTTTCAAGCTGTCGCCCTGGATAGAGTGCTGTGACATCACAGCTCACAACAACCTCCAACTATTAGGCTTAAGCGATTCTCTTGCCTCAGCCTCCCAACTAGCTGGGATTACAGGCACCTGCCACACACCCGGCTATTTTTTTGTTGTAGTTGTCATTGTTGTTTAGCTGGCCTGGGCCTGATTCAAACTGGCCAGCCTCCAAGTACATGGCTGGCACCCTACCCACTGAGCTATGGGCGCCACCTGAAACATTTTATTAATAATATGTTTGTAGGCCGGGTGTGGTGGTCACATCTGTTATTTTAGCACTCTGGGAGGCCGAGGTGGGTGGATTGCCCTGAGCGCAGAGGTTCAAGACCAGCCTGAGCTAGAGTGAGACCCCCATCTCTACAAAAAAAACCCAGGCGTTGGGGCAGGCGCCTGTAGTCCCAGCTACTTGGGAGGCTGAGGCAATAGACTTGTGTGAGCCCAAGAGTTGGAGGTTGCTGTGAGCTATGATGCCACAGGACTCTACCTAGGGGCACGAAGTGAGACTCTGTCTCAATAAAATTAATAATAGTAATAATATGTTTGTACAAATATAATTCAAAGAAAGTTAAACACCATTCATATGTGACAATGTTTCTTGAACAGTTTTTTTTGTTCTTTTTTTTTTGTAGAGACAGAGTCTCACTTTATCGCCCTCGGTAGAGTGCAGTGGTGTCACACAGCTCACAGCAACCTCCAACTCCTGGGCTTAGGTGATTCTCTGGCTTCAGCCTCCCAAGTAGCTGGGACTACAGGCGCCCACCACAATGCCCGGCTATTTTTCTGTTTTGCAGTTTGGCCGAGGCCGGGTTTGAACCCGCCACCTTTGGTATATGGGGCTGGCGCCCTACTCGATGAGCCACAGGCGCTGCCCTCTTGAACAGTTTTAACGTACCAAATAAGCATAATATGTCTCTCTTGGACATAAATATCAGTGGCCCTAATACTTAAAAAGCTAGTTTGGGCCAGATACGGTGGCTCATGCCTGTAATCCTAGTACTCTGGGAGGCTGAGGCAGGTGGATTGCTTGAGCAATCCAAAAGTGACATCTCCATTTGGTCTCAAGTTCGAGACCTGCCTGAGCAAAAGCGAGACCCTCATCCCTACTAAAAATAGGTTAACTGAGGCAAGAGGATCGCTTGAGCCCAAGTTGGAGGTTGCTGAGAGCTATGACACCATGGCACTCTACCCAGGGTGACAGCTTGAGACTCTGTCTCAAAAAAAAAAGAAAAAGAAAATAATAAAATAAAAAGCTAGTTTGAGGGCTGGGCGCGGTGGTTCACACCTATAATCCTAGCCCTCTGGGAGGCCAAGGTAGGTGGATTGCTTGAGTGCAAGAGTTCTGAAACCAGAATGAGCAAGAGCAAGTCCCATCTCTACTAAAAATAGAACAACTAGCTGGGTATAGTGGCACACACCTGTAGTCCTAGCTACTCAGGAGGCTGAGGCAAGAGGATCGCTTGAACCCAGGAGTTTGAGGTTGCTGTGAGCTATGACACCATGGCACTATACCCAGGGTCCCTGAGTGAGACTCAGTCTCAAAAAAAACAAAACAAAAACTTTATTTATAGAGAGGAGACTCAGTTTCCAAAATAGTCATAAGATCTAATATAGATAAACTGAATGCAAATTAGTGAGGAGGCAAACTGAAACTGTCTCTCTCTCCTTCCCCACCCCTTGCAGTTTATCCACTTTGTCTCCCTTGGTAGAGGGCCATGGCCTCACAGCTTCACAGCAACTTCTAACTCTTGGGCTTAAGTAATTCTCTTGCCTCAGCCTTCCGAATAGCTGGGACTACAGACGCCTGCCACAATGCCTGGCTAGTTTTTAGAGAGGAGGTCTCTGGCTCAGGCTGGTCTCAAATTCATGAGCTCAGGCAATCTATCTGCCTCAGCCTCCCAAAGTGCTAGGATTATAGGTGCAAGTCACCACACCTGGCCAACAAAAAAAATGATTTTTTTATAACCTTTATTTTTAACTTTAAGTCCATTTAGTTATAATAATTAGTTGTTTAGTTTAGAACAGTTTTGTTTTGTTTTTTTTCTTTGAGACAGAGTCTCAAGCTGTCGCCCTGGATAGAGGGCCATGGTGTCACAGTTCACAGCAACCTCAAACTCTTGGTCACAGCAACCCCCTCCCCACCTTCCTGAAATGCTTTAGGGCCAGTGTTCCTGGCAAACATCAGGATCTCCTACTCCATGACCTTTGTGCAAGATTAATACCTTTTGTGGAAGGCAGTAATTCTAAAATGTCTTGGACACTCTGCAGGAAAGATGACTTCCCTCACCTCTCATGACCCCCTCCCAAATTCCAACTATACTAATAAAAGTCCCTGGAAACTGTGTGAACTGAGCTGACTTCTGGTCAGATTCCACTCTGCTCCTTTAAAATAAAGCCTATCCTTAATCCCTGGACTGGCCTCTCTCCTTCTTGTGGACTGTGTTAGGACTCTATCCCTAAACCTGTCAGTCAACTCTTAGAAAATCCCAGGAAGTGGCTCGGCGCCTGTGGCTCAATGGGCTAAGGCGCCAGCCACGTATACCTGAGCTGGTGGGTTCGAATCCAGCCCGGGCCCGCCAAACAACAATGATGGCTGCAACCAAAAAATGGCTGGGCGTTGTGGCGGGTGCCTGTAGTCCCAGCTACTTGGGAGGCGGAGGCAGGAGACTCGCTTGAGCCCAGAAGTTGGAGGTTGCTGTGAGCTGTGATGCCACAGCACTCTATCCAGGGGGAGAGCTTGAGGATCTGTCTCAAAAAAAAAAGAAAATCCCAGGAAGTTAAAATAACTTTGACCTGTTATCAAATAATATTAACACTCACAAATATATTTAATTTCTATCTCATATAAAAATAAGATGTCAAAATATATGAACTTTTTAGCATTTTATCTTATGAATGACTCAGACATTTTATGATTTTCTTCATGGAATAGCATATGACTTTAACGTTTTAAGTTATACAAAGATTTCATTTGTATTTATCCCATTTATATTTACCTAATTTATTTATTTTAGCAGTTTACTTAAATTCCAGTTATTTTGTTTTATTAACCATTTTTGTGCTCTGTAAATTAGATATGTAACATAGACCAGGATCAAAATATAGTTTTATTTACTATTTTTTTTTTTTTTTTTGAGACAGAGCCTCAAGCTGTCACCCTGGATAGAGTGCCGTGGCATCACAGCTCACAGCAACCTCCAACTCCTGGGCTCAAGTGATCCTCCTGCCTCCGCCTCCCAAGTAGCTGGGACTACAGGCACCTGCCACAACGCCCGGCTATTTTTTGGTTGCAGCCATCATTGTTGTTTGGTGGGCCTGGGCTGGATTTGAACCCACCAGCTCAGGTGTATGTGGCTGGTGCCCTAGCAGCTTGAGCCACAGGCACTGAGCCATCACATGACTTTAGACTGAAAAAACCTTCAGCACCAACCCTTAGCACCTCAAACAATGACAAAGTTGTAACATGTTTTTTCTTATAGAGGATCAAGATTAAGTCATTTAAAAAAACAATCTATATCGGCCTAAGAAAGAGTAAGAACCCGTCTCTACTAAAAATAAAGATAGAAAAACTAGTGTGGCTTGGTGGTGAGCGCCTATAGTCCCAACTACTCAGGAAGCTGAGATAAGAGGATTGTTTAAGCTCAAGAGTTTGAGGTTGCTGTGAGCTATGATGCCATGGTACTCTACCCAGGGCAACAGTGAAACTCTGTCTCAAATAAAATGAAATAAAATAATAAATAAACAAACAAATAAATAAAAATCTTTAAATGAGAAGACCTTGGGAGGCTGAGGCAAGAGAATCGCCTAAGCCCAAGAGCTGGAGGTTGCTGTGAGCTGTGACACCACGGCACTCTACAACATAATGAGACTCTGTCTCTAAAAAATAAGTAAATAAATAAATAAATAAATAAATGGAAAGACCAAAACCAAAATATTTTATTTTTTTTTCTTTCCAATAGATTTGATTTCAGATCCCTAGTGGTATGGCTGGGTGTGGTGGCTCCTGCTTGTAAACCTTAGTACTCTGGGAGGTCGAGACAGGTGAATTGCTTGAACTCAGGAGTTCAAGACCAGCTGGAGCAGGAGAAAGACCCTGTTTCTACAAAAACAGAAAAATTAGCCAGGTGTGGTGGTGGGTGCTTGTAGTCCCAGCTACTCAGCTACTTGAGAGGCTGAGGCAATAGGATCACTTGAGCCCAGGAGTTTGAGGTTGCTGTGAGCTATGACTCTATGGCACTTGAGCCTAGGCCAACACAATGAAGCTGTCTCAAAAAGAAAAAAAAGATACAAATTTCTTCTGACAAAATTGGAACTTACATGGCTAAACTTTAGTTGCCCTGATTGGTAACCTAATTATGCCTGTGGATCAAAGTTTTGGGTAAAGCAACTTCCATGGTATTTTATTTTATTTTATTTTTTGAGACAGAGTCTCACTTTATCGCCCTCCATAGAGTGCAGTGGCATCACGGCTCACAGCAACCTCCAGCTCCTGGGCTTAGGCGATTCTCTTGCCTCAGCCTCACAAGTAGCTGGGACTACAGGCGCCTGCCACAACGCCCAGCTATTTTTTGAGGCAGTTTGGCCAGGGCCAGGTTCAAACCCACCACCCTTGGCATATGGGGCCGGTGCCCTGCCCACTGAGCCACAGGCGCTGCTGGCCAATTTGATTTTAAAAGCCTCCTTTACGTCTCGGCGCCTGTGGCTCAACGGGCTAAAGCGCCAGCCACGTATACTTGAGCTGGCGGGTTCAAATCCAGCCTGGGGCCGCCAAACAACAAGGACAGCTGCAACCAAAAAATGGCCAGGTGTTGTGGCAAGTGCCTGTAGTCCCAGCTACTTGGGAGGCGGAGGCAGGAGACTTGCTTGAGCCCAGGAATTGGAGGTTGCTGTGAGCTGTGATGCCACAGCACTCTATCCAGGGTAACAGCTTGAGGCTCTGTCTCAAAAAAAAAAAAGGCCTCCTTTACCTTCCCCCCTAGTTTAAAACAAAACTTTATTTACTTATTTTTGAGACAGAGTCTCACTCTGTTGCCCCTCCCTCCCCCACTAGAATGCCATGGGAGACACTTGAGTCCAGGAGTCCCTCGAATTCCTAGACTCAAGTGATCCTTTTGCCTCAGCCCCCTGAGTATCTGGGACTACAGGCAGCCACCACAATACCCAGCTAGTTTTTCTATTTTTATTTATTTATTTTTTTGAGACAGAGTCTTATTATGTCACCTTTGGTAGAGTTACTTGGTGTCACAGCTCACAGCAACATCAAACTCTTGGGTTCAAGTGATCCTTTTGCCTCAACCTCCCAAGTAGCTGGAACTACGGGCCCCCGCCATAGCACCTGGCTTTTCTTTCTTTTTTTCTTTTTTAGAGACAGAGTCTCACTTTATTGCCCTTGGTAGAGGGTTGTGGCTCCAGAGCTCACAGCAATCTCCAGCTCTTGGGCTTAGATGATTCTTTTGCCTCAGCCTCCCAAGTAGCTGGGACTACAGGCGCCTACCACAATGCCCAGCTATTTTTTTGTTGTTGTTGCAGTTTGGCTGGAGCTGGGTTTGAACCCATCACCCTCAGTATATGGGGCCGGTACCCTACTCACTGAGCCACAGGCGCCCCCAAGCCTAGCTATTTTTTAGAGACTGGGTCTTGCTCTAGCTCAGGCTGGTCTCAAACCTGTGAGCTCAGGCAATCCATCCTCCTTGGCTTCCCGTGCTGGGATTACAGGCATGAGCCACTGTGCCCGGCCTAGTTGTCCTATTTTTAGTAGAGAGGAGGTCTCACTTTCCTCAGACTGGTCTCAAACTCCTGAGGTCTTGTGACCCACCTGCCTCAGCCACCCAGAGTGCTAGGATTACAGCCGTGAGCCACTGCAGCTGGCCAACTGACATTCTTTTCATGTCTTTACTAGCCCTGGGTTTGAGTCCCTGCTGCATCAGCAGTCTATCTGACCTTGGGGAGGCTTATGTGCCTCAGTTTCCTCATTAGTAAAGTTTCTCTTTAAGAGAAATTGACCAGCTTCTGAGACTTATAAACTCTGATGCTACATTGAAAGGTGGGTGTCCTCCAATAAAATTGCTGGGTCCTTACTCATAAATCATAAAACTTCTAGTAGTATTTTAGTACCTCCCTTCCTCACTCAAATATTACCACATGCTAGACACTGCACTGGCTAGGGGCTTGTGGAAAGGGCAGTCACTGCCTGTTCATCTGCTCCTGGAAGTCAAAATTTAGTTCACTTCTCTCTCCTGCTGCTTTTACTCTTTTGTTCTCTGGCCATATGAGATACACATTACTACCATATTAGTGGGACTCTAGAAAGAGCAGAGATGAATACAGTACACCTATTCTGTCTAACCAAAGTCCAGAGAGACCTTCTAAGGCATCGAATGTGACTCTGTCACTCCTTAACTTCTTCCATGGTTCATTTTTTTCATTTATGGATCGTGGTTCATTTTGACTTTAGGGTCAATTTCAAACTACTCAGCACAGCCTGCCCCACTCATCTCCTGCCACCATCACCCCCCTTGGAACCAGTCATTCCTTGGCCAGTCATGGTGGCTCACACCTGTAATCCTAGCACTCTGGGAGACCAAGGGGCGTGGGTAGCTTGAGCTCATGAGTTCAAGATGAGCCTAAGCAAAATTGAGACTCCGTCTCTACTAAAATAGAAAAACTGCCTTGGTGCCTGTGGGTCGAGAAGCTAAGGCACCAGCCACATACACCTGAGCTGGCGGGTTCGAATCCAGCCCAGGTCTGCCAAACAACAATGACGGCTGCAACCAAAAATAGCCGGGCATTGTGGTGGACGCCTGTAGTCCCAGCTACTTGGGAGGCGGAGGCAGGAGGATCACTTGAGTCCAGGAGTTGGAAGTTGCTGTGAGCTGTGATGCCACAGCATTCTACCCAGGGTGACATCTTGAGGCTCTGTCTCAAAAAAAAATGAAAAGAAAAACTGAGGCAAGAGGATCCCCTGAGCCTAAGAGTTGGAGGTTACTGTGAGCTATGACACTACAGCCCTATATTCAGGGCAACAGCTTGAGACTCTGTCTCAAAAAAACAAACAAACAAACAAAAAAACAAATCCTGTCATTCCAGCTTAGCGCCCGTACCTCAGTGAGTAGGCTGCTGGCCACATACACCGAAGGTGGTGGGTTGGAGCCCGGCCCAGGCCTGCTAAACAACAATGACAATTGCAACAAAAAAATAGCCAGGCATTGTGGCAGGTGCCTGTAGTCCCAGCTACTCAGGAGGCTGAAGCAAGAGAATCACTTAAGCCCAAGAGTTTGAGGTCGCTGTGAGCTATGATGACACAGCACTCTACATTGACATAGTGTGAGACTCTGTCTCAAAAAAAAAAAAAAACAAAAAAGATCCTATCATTCCAAACTCCATTGCCTCCTTCTGCACAACCCTCCTACCCACTTTCTTTCATGCAAGATGTGACTTGTAAACTACCTCTTCTGGGCGCCAAGGGAATTGTGCTGTCTTTCTCCTTTCTCCCATGGTGCTTTTTCACATATGTACCATACCCCTGTATTGAGATGATTTATTACACACACGGTAGGCAGGCATCTGGGACCCTCCTGGGCCTATAATTGGCCTTCAGGGGGTGTCAGTACAGTGAATGAGTGGACAGGGAATAAATAATAAGATAATGACATTGTTTTTACCATTCTGTGACTCTCACCATGGGTGGGTTGGATGGCTGGTTGACATTAGCTAGATCTTGGTTCACTTACCATTAGCCTAAACATATAAACAGGTGTAGATCCTCATAGAACATTTTCCTTGTGCCTTGGCTCCATTTGAGGCAGGAATGTGAAAAGAGGTGTTTCCAGAGTTTGTCAGTCCATTTTGTGCTGCTATAAAGGAATACCTGGGGCTGGGTAATTTGTAAAGAAGAGAAGTTTATTTGGCTCATGGATCTGCAGGCTACACAAGAAGGATGCTGCCAGCATCTGCTTCTGGTGAGGGGTTCAGGGAGCTTCTAATCAAGGTGGAAAGCAAAGGGAAAGAAGGCATGTGACATGGGGAGAGAGAATGCAAGAGAGAAGAGGTGGTGCTAGGCTCTTTTAAACAACTAGTTCTCCTGTGAACTGCTAGAGTTAGAAGTCCAGTGCAGTGACTCATGCCTATAATCCTAGCACTCCAGAGGCCGAGGTAGGTGAATTGCCTGAGCTCAGGAGTTCTAGACCAGCCTGAGCAATAGCAAGACCCCATCTCTAAAAACAGCCAGGCATTGTGATAGGCAGCTATAGTCCTAGCTACTGAGGAGGCTGAGGCAAGAGCATCACTTGAGCCCAAGAGTTTGAGGTTGCTGTGAAGTATGACACCATGGCACTCTACCAAGGGTGACAAAGTGAGACTATCTCAAAAATAAAAAATAAAGGCTTGGTTCCCATAGCTCAACGATTAGGACACCGGCCACATACACCAGGGCTGGCGCGTTCGAACTCAAAGCGGGCCTGCTAAACAACAATGGCAACTACGACCAAAAAATAGCTGGGGATTGTGGCAGGTGCCTGTAGTCCCCGCTACTTGGAAGGCTGAGGCAAGAGAATCGCTTAAGCCCAATAGTTTGAGGTTGCTATGAGCTGTGACACCAAAGCTCTCTACTGAGGGTGACATAGTGAAACTCTGACTCCAAAAATAAATAAATAAATAAAATAAAAAATAAAGAACTCACTCATTACCTGGAGATGGCACCAAGCCATTCATGAGGGACTCACCCCTATGACCCAAACATGTCCCACCTTCACTATTCAGGATCAAATTTCTTTTTTTTTCCAGTGATCAAATTTCAACATGAGATTTGGAAGGGTCAAACATCCAAACTATATCACAGAAGTAAACTGAAGTGGCGGATCCAGATACACACAACTATCTGACACCAGGAGGAACAGTTGGGCCTTTTTCTTGTCACCAGTGAACCAGCACCCTGCTGGAAGACAAACACAATCTTCCAGACTTCCAGATGAAGCACAACAGAGACTAGACATAATGTGTTGGTGAAAGGTAAGGCAGATCCCTGTAAGAGGTGCAGGATGAACATGGACCTGCCCCAAGCAGGTGGGCCCTGGCTGCCTTTGGCTTTACCTATAACTTGCAAATGGATTAAAATATGTGGTATGTCCTCTTCCTGCTTCAACTTGGGAAACTTAACAAGGATCTGAAAGGTGGACAGGTCGGAGTGAAGGAGCTAGATGTCTCTGAAGATGTTCAATGGCCTAATCTCCCAACCCCAGCATTGCTTCTCTTGGTTGGGAGGTCTTGGACTAGACAGAGGGCCTACAACAACAACGGAACCTAGCCGGGCATGGTGGCTCACTCCAGTAAATCCATCCTAACACTCTGGGAGGCCCAGGTGGGTGAATTGCCTGAGCTCAAAAGTTTGAGACCAGGCACAGCACCTGTAGCACAGTGGTTACAGTGCCGGCCACATGCACCGAGGCTGGTGGGTTTAAACCCAGCTGGGACAGTTAAGCAACAATGACAACTGCAACGGAAAAATAGCTGGGCGTTGGCTCAGCACCTATAACTCAGTGGTTAGGGCATCGGCCACAAACACTGAGGCAGGTGGGTTCAAACCCAGCCTGGGCCTGCTAAAACAGCAATGACAACTGCAACAACAACAACAACAACAAAATAGCCAGGTGTTATGGTGGGTGCCTGTGGTCCCAGCTACTTTGGAGGCTGAGGCAAGAGAATCGCTTAAGCCCAAGAGTTTAAGATTTCTGTGAGCTGTGACACCACGGCACTCTATCCAGGGTGACAAAGTGAGACTCTGTCTCTTAAAAATAATAATAATAGTATCTACTTACTATGAGTATTTTAGGGACTAAATTAGATAAACACTGGGGAAATGTCTTGTACAAAATAAGGACTCAAGAAGTGAGCATTATTTTATTTGTTACAAGACAGGGGAAAAAAGAGGGTCTTAATTTGTCACCAAGACTGGAGTGGAATGCAGAGGCATGGTCATAGCTTACTGCAACCTCAAACACCTAGGCTCAAATGATCCTCCTGCTTCAGCCTGCCAAGGCTGTGCTTGTAGCTGGTACTACAGGCACAAGCAACCACACTTGGCTAATTTTCAAAATTTTTTGTAGAGTCAGGGTCTCCCTACAGTGCTCAGGTTGATCTTGAACTTCTGGCCTCAAGACATCCTCCTACCTCAACCTCCCAAAGTGCTGGAATTGCAGGCATGAACCACAGTGTCCAGCCAGCAATTGATTTTGAGCTATTAATGTGCACCCCTCGGTGTGGTTTGAAATGCTAATGAATATTATCAGCAGCCCTGTTATAGACACCCTGCTAGGAAGTGCCAATGTTCTGATTATGAATGACACTTTTTTTTTTTTTTGGTAGAGGCAGAGTCTCACTTTATCGCCCTCGGTAGAGTGCCGTGATGTCACACAGCTCACAGCAACCTCCAGCTCTTGGGCTTAGGTGATTCTCTTGCCTCAGCCTCCCGAGTAGCTGGGACTACAGGCGCCCACCACAACGCCCGGCTAACTTTTTTTTTTTTTGAGACAGAGTCTCACTATGTCGTTCTTGGTAGAGTGCTACGACGTCACAGCTCACAGCAACCTCAGACTCTTGGGCTTAAGCGATTCTCTTGCCTCAGCCTCCCAAGTAGCTGGGACAGGCACCCAGCTATTTTTTTGTTGCAGTTGTCGTTGTTTAGCTGGCCTGAGCTAGGTTCAAAGCCGCCAGCCTCAGTGTATGTGGCTGGCGCCATAACCACTGTGCTATGGGTGCCGAGCCATGAATGACATATTTTTTAAGACAGAGTCTGGCTCTGTCACAGGGTAGAGTGCTGTGGCGTCAGCCTAGTTCCCATGAACCTTAAACTTCTGGGTTCAATTGATCCTCCTACCTCAGCCTCCTGAGTAGCTAGGACTACAGGTGTCCACAAAAATACCAGTACATTTTTTGTATTTCTAGTAGAGACGAGGTCCAGGTCACTCTTGTCCAGGCTGGTCTCAAACTCCTGAGCTCAAGGGATCATCCCGCCTTGGCCTCCCAGAGCGCTAGTATTACAGGTGAGAGACAATACACCCAGCCTATATGTCTTCTTTTGAGAAAAGTCTTTTCAAGTCTTCTGCCCATTTTTTTTTTTTTTTTTTTTTTTGAGACAGAGTCTCATTTGGTTGCCATGGGTAGTGCCATGGTGTCAAGCTCACAGCAACCTCAAACTCTTGGGCTTAAGGGATTCTTTTGCCTCAGCCTCCCAAGTAGCTGGGACTACAGGTGCCCGCTACAACGCCCATCTATTTTTAGATACAGAGTCTCCCTCTTGCTCAGGCTGGTCTTGAACCTGTGAACTCTGGGCAATCCACCCACTTCGGCCTGCCAGTGTGCTGGGATTGTAGGCATGAGCCACTGTGTCCGGTCTCTTCTGCCCATTTTTAAATCTAATTTATTTATTTATTTATTTTGCTGCTTACTAAATTGTTGGAGTGCTTTATATATTCCGGTTATAAATCCCTGTCAGATAATTTGCAAATATTTTCTCCCATTCTGTAAGTTTTCTCTTCATTTTGTTCATTGCTTCCTCTGCTGTGCTGAAGATTTTTAGCTTGACATAATCCCATTTGTCCATTTTTGCTCTTGTTGCCTAATTATGAATGAAGCTGTTGCTCTGAATTAAGCCACTATAATAGGGTGGGGTTTTCTTGAAAGGAATGTAAAACCACATGGAGCAGAAAATGAAGCCTACCTCCAGACTAGGAGAGGAAGAGATGGTATTTACTCTGGGGGCCCAAGAAGGGATTCCCAGTCAGGGGGTGGCTCTTGGCATAGCAAGTGACTGTGGGTCACACCTTGGGAGAAAAGGGCGGCATATATGCAGGTCAAAAGATCTGTCCATGGGGGAGCCAAGGGAGATTGTGTGGGGTGTGGGTGGCCCCCAGGCTTAGTGTGACCACAGATGGAGCATGGCTGCCAGTAAAGCTGTGCCTTTGACATGTGCTGAGGAATCACTGTTCATGGAGAGCTGAGGACAGATCTTTGCTTAGCAGCCCTGAACTAGTCTCTGCAGCATGCTACATGCTTTGTCTTCCTTCTGAAATAGCTTTTGCATATGGGGCCTTCTCACCCTTCAATTTTATAGGCTGTTTGTGCTTCAGTGGCATGGTGAGGGGGCAGAGGAAATGAGCGGTGGGAAGAGAAGCCTAGGATTAAGCCATCTGTCAGCACATAGACAGCTATTGTTTCTGTTGCCCAGTGTTTATTCCTGCCTTTTCTTATGGTGTCAGTACCATTGCTCCTTTGGGGGCATGCTCCTTATTCATCCTAACCTAGTGACTCTGGTGGGTGACTAATTTTAGTACCTCACCCCCCTCACAGGGTGGGTACCTGTCCCGGTAGGGCTAAGTGCAATACTCCATCCCCTAGCCATGGACAGGATCAGATGGGGAGCAGACCAATCAGAGTCCTTCCTTGAGACTTTTCTAATTATAGTTGACAGGGAAAAGCTTTCTTTTATCTCCAGGTCCAAGGTTATAAAGATGTTAAGTCTAAAACCACTAAAGCTATAAGTCTAGTGTCATGGGGAATGAAGCCAACAGAGAGAATCAAAGAGATGGCTAGTAAGAGGCTTTCAAGATCTAGTGGCCTAGAAGCCAAGCTCCTTCCCCTGCATCTCCTATGGTTTGACCAATAACCCTTTTTTTTATTTAGGCTAATGAGAGTGGGGTTCCTGTTATTTGAAACCAAAGGAGTTCTCAATGGCACACTGTATAAGCATCTTTCAGCATTCCCAGGGCTTTGCTGTTGGGTGGGGGCAGACCTCAAAAGAAAAATTAATTTCCTTTTATAAATAGAGCTCAGTGTCTTGCAAATTGAAGAGATGGAACCTTATTTGATAGTGAGGCAGGACTCTTGGGTCATATAAGTAAAGAACCTAATTAATGGCTGTTAAATGCTATTTGTATTCAGTGGCAGACACCCTTGGTTGTCTAATCAGTCATTTTCATCAGCCTCTCCCTTGGCACATCCCACTATGAAGACTGAACACTATACTTGCTTTCCCAGTCTCTAATGCAGTCAGAGGGGACCATGTAACCCAGTCCTGGGCAGTAGGATACAAGCAGCAATCTATTAAAGGTGGGGGTGATTGATTTAATAGTTTAATATTTTTTCTTTTCTTTCTTTTGGAGGGGAAGACAGAGTCTCTCATAGAGTCCCATGGTGTCATAGAGTACAGCAATCACAAACTCTTGGGCTCAAAGAATCCTCTTGCCACAGGTTTTAAAGCAGCTAGGAGTACAGGTGTCCACCACAACTCCAGGCTATTTTTAGAGACAGGGTCTTGCTCTAGTTCAGGCTGGTCTGGAAATCTTGAACTCAAGCAATCCACCCACCTTGGCCTCCCAGAGTGCTAGGATTACAGGTGTGAGCCACCATGCCTGGCCTCAATATATTTTCTTTTATTTTAAGTTACTGCAAATAATTTTTTGAAAAAATTAAATAATGGATATTTTGGTTATGAAAATGTCATTTCTTTCTGGATAAAAAAATGAGAACTAGTATTTCGTTTTCTTTCTTTTTTTTTTTTCGAGACAGAGTTTCAAGCTGTCACCCTGGGTAGAGTACCATGGCATCACACCTCACAGCAACCTCCAACTTCTGGGCTCAAGCAATTCTCCTGCCTCCGCCTCCCAAGTAGGTGGGACTTCAGGCGCCTGCCACAACGCCCAGCTATTTTTTGGTTGTAGCTGTTGTCGTTTGGCAGGCACGGGCTGGATTCCAACCTGCCAGCTCAGGTGTATGTGGCTGGTGCCTTAGCTGCTTGAGCCACAGGTGCCGAGCCTCTTTGTTTTTGAGATATAGAGTCTTCCTTTGTCACTCCCAGTAGAGTGCGTTGGCATCATAGCTCACGGCAACCTCAGACTCCTGCGTTCAAGTGATTCTTTTGCCTTAGCCTCCCTAGTAGGTGGGATTACAGTAGTCGGGACCTGCCACAAGTCCCGACTAGTTTTTCTTTTTTCAGAGGCAGGAGTCTTGCTGTTGCTCAGTTTTGAGCTATTGTAAACAAAGCTATTATGAACATTCCTGTACACTTTTTTTTTTTATAAATACAGTACTCATTTCAACTGGGTATATAACCAGGAATATAATTGCTTGGTTGCAGGGTATATGCATGTTCTAGCTCATGTATGTGCTTAATTTTAGAAGATATTGCTAAATAGTTTTCCAAAGTGGTTATACCAATGAACACTATTTTTTTTTTTTTTTTGAGACAGAGTCTCATTATGTTGCCCTCGGTAGAGTGCTGTGCTGTTGCAGCTCACAGCAACCTCAAACTCTTGGGCTTAAGTGATTCTCATGCCTTAGCCTCTCAAGCAGCTGGGACTACAGGTGCCCGCCACAACACCCACCTATTTTTTGGTTATAGTTGTCATTGCTGTTTAGCTGGCCCAGGCTGGGTTCAAACCCGCCAGCCTGGGTATATGTGGCTAGCGCCGTAACCACTGAGCTACAGGTGCCGCCCCCAATAAACACTTTTATTTTCTCCCTTTCCTCACCAACATGGGTTTTTTAAGTCCATTTATTTATTTATTTATTTATTTTTTTGAGACAGAGCCTCAAGCTATCACTCTGGGTAGAGTGCTGTGGCATCTCATCTCACAGCAACCTCCAATTCCCGGGCTCGAGCGAGTCTCTTGCCTCCGCCTCCCAAGTAGCTGGGACTCCAGGCGCCCGCCACAACGCCTGGCCATTTCTTTTTCGGTTGCAGCCATCATTGTTTGGTGGGCCCGGGCTGGATTCGAACCCGCCAGCTCAGGTGTATGTGGCTGGCACCTTAGCCTGTTGAGCCACAGGTGCGGAGCCCCAACTTTTTTTTTTTTTTTAAGACAATGTCTCTGTTCCCCTGGGTAGAGTGCTGTGGTGCTCACAGCAACCTCAGTCTCTTGGGCTTAAGCCATCCTCTTGCCTCAGCCTCCTGAGTAGCTGGGACTATAGGCACTCACCACAAAAACCAGTTAGTTTTTTCTATTAGCAGAGATGGGGTTTCACTGTTATTGATGAAGCTGGTCTCCAACTCCTGAGCTCAAGCAATCCACCCACCTTGGCCTCCCAGAGTGCTAGGATTACAGGCATGAGCTAATGAGCCCAGCCTCAAAAACCAATTTTTCACACAATAGATTTTAACAAAACACGAAAGTTCAAAAATAAGGCTCAGTGTCTTTAGCTCAGCAGCTAGGGCGCCAGCCACATACACCGGAGCTGGAGGTTTTGAATCCAGCTTGGACCTACCAAACAACAATGACATCTACAATAAAAAAATAAATAGCCAGGCATTGTGGCAGGTACCTATAGTTCCAGCTACTTGGGGAGCTGAAGCAAGAATATCACTTACACCCAAGAGTTTGAGGTTGCTGTGAGCTATGATGGTACATCACTTGACAGAGGGCTACATAGTGAGACTGTCTCAAAAAAAAAAAAAAAGTTCAGAAATAAAATCAAGATCTCACAGGCAAAGGTAATGCATAAACTCTAGCTATGACTACTAAAGTAGGCTCTTTGTGTACTTCAATAAAGGACTCTGACCAACGAGGAGCAGGCCAACCAAGGAGCAACCTAAAGAAGTAGTGGAAAAACAGCAGAATCAGTTGTCTGATCCAAAGGAGGAGAAAAGTTCCCAGGTTTCTGCTGTAGTGAAAGCCAAAGTAGTGTATATCACCATCTATAATAAGGGGTATTTCTTGATTCATACTTCCATGGCTTAAGAAACACAAGTCATAGCTCAGTGCCTGTGGCTCAACCGGCTAAGGCGCCAGCCACGTACACCTGAGCTGGCGGGTTCGAATCCAGCCCGGGCCCGCCAAACAACAATGACGGCTGCAACCAAAAAATGGCCGGGCGCCTGTAGTCCCAGCTACGTGGGAGGCAGGGGCAAGAGACTCGCTTGAGCCCAGGAATTGGAGGTTGCTGTGAGCTGTGATGCCACAGCACTCTACCCAGGGTGACAGCTTGAGGCTCTGTCTCAAAAAAAAAAGAAACACAAGTCATATACCTTATTAGTGGCTAAAGATGGAGAAAATATAAAAGAGCCCACCCATGCTGTTATGGAAGAACAGGTCTTAGATAAACAGAAAGCTTTCCTGGAAGAAGAGGGACAGGCCAACAGTGATGCTGAACATGAGGCTCAGAGGAAGCAGCTGAAGATTTAGGGTGAAGTTAAAGAAGAAAAACCTTCCATGAGCATAGCTGAATTAGTACATAAGGAGAGAGATGAGAAGAAAGTAAAGGAAATACAGGAAGCAAATCAGAGCAGCAGCAAAAAGAGAAACCAAGGAAGTGCAGACTAAGAAGCTAAAAGTAGAAAAGGCCTCTCAAAAAGCCACGAAGACCATACTGTCCAGTGCAAAGTGATCCTCTTAGATGGCACTGAATATAGAAGTAACCTGGAGAAAAATACTAAGGGACAAGTGTTATTTGACAGTGTGTGAACGAAAAAACTGGATAGATCTGCCAAAAACAAACAAACAACAAAAACCCCAAAATACAACCTGAAATCTTCCCTGGCTGTTCACTTCTAAAGTGAAGTTTTATCCTCCTGTTGCTTTTTAACTGACTGAAGAGATCGCCAAATACTTGTTTGTGCCTTCATCTCTGGGAGGACAATGCCTCCGGCTACCTGCCTGCTCCACTGTGACTCATGCCCTCCAGGGATCTTAAACACTGCAGGCTGAACTTGGAGACTGTGACCCAGAAGTGCATGGAAGCCTTGATCTCAGTGAATACCAATTTGCCCCCACATGGACTAAAGAGCTGGAAGAGATGGTGGCAGAGCTATAGGCTACAGGGGGTTATCTCCAGCACAGGCTGATACTCAGTTCATAGAAAATGCAGAGACTTCCCATGTATGGTGTTGATCTATATCATGCCAAGGATGCAGAAGGTTTGGACATGAAGCTGGGTGCGTGTGCTATGGCCTTCTTCATTTACAAAAACAGGGTGACACTCTATAGTTTTACTACAGAGTAAATTTTGAAAATTTCCTATAAGCACAGTAACTTCTACATTAGAGTTAAACCTGCAAAGATGGAATAATTTGAGGCCACCATTGGATTCAAACTGCCAAACCCCTGAGCGGTGAAAAGGCTATGGAAAGCATTTGTGGAGCATTACACTTTCTCCTGCTTGAGCAGCCACCAAAGGCTAAGTTCCTAATCTTAGAGTCCAAATTCCAGTACAGCAGCCACAACCTAGCACAGATCCACCAGGCATACACCTTCTAGATAGGCCAGCAACACACTTTGAGTGTACTTTTATTTATTTATTTATTTTATTTTATTATTATTATTTTTTTTGACACAGAGCCTCAAGCTGTCACCCTGGAGAGAGTGCTGTGGCATTACAGCTCACAGCAACCTCCAATTCCCGGGCTCAAGCGAGTCTCCTGCCTCCGCCTCTCAAGTAGCTGGGACTACAGGTGCCCGCCAAAACGCCCGGCCCTTTTTTGGTTGCAGCCGTCATTGTTGTTTGGCGGGCCCGAACCCGCCACCTCAGGTGTACGTGGCTGGCGCCTTAGCCCGCTGAGCCATAGGCGCCGAGCCTGAGTGCACTTTTATTAAATTGGTCTCTAGGATTCTTGATGGAGCTCCAGTTGGTGCTGTGGACTGAAGTATTATGAAGGATGTTACTGTTTCCTCTGGGGAGATTTCAGTAAATGGCCCTTGAGTTGTCATCTTTGCTGTAGTACAAGATGGAGACAGCAGGAGGAAAGTGAGAAGCCCAACTAAAGCCCCAGGTTTGTAAGGAAAGTTTTTTTTTTTTTAGGCAAGGTCTCTCACTCTGTTGTCCTATCTAGAGTGCAGTGGCGTTAGCCTAGCTCACAACCAGCTCAAACTCCTGGGCTCAAGAGCTCTTACTCCCTCAGCCTCCCGAGTAGCTAGGACTACAGGTGTGCACTACCACACCTAACTATTTTTTCTATTTTTAGTAGAAATGGGTTCTCACTCTTGTTCAGGCTCGTCTGGAATCCTAAGCTCAATGGATCCTCCCCCGTTGGCCTCCCAGAATGCTAAGATTACACACATGAGCCACCTTGCCTGGTCAGAAAATCATTTTTAAAACAACATTCAACTTTGTAAACCTAAAGAATCTTCACCATTTCAAGTCTTTTTTTTTTTGAGACAGAGTCTCAGTATGTCACCCTCGGTAGAGTGCCGTAGGGTCACAGCTCACAGCAACCTACAACTCTTGGGCTGAAGTGATTCTCTTGCCTCAGCCTCCCAAGTAGCTGGGACTACAGGCGCCTGCCACACGCCCAGCTATTTTTGTTGCAGTTGGGTGTATGTGGCTGATGCCCTACCCACTGAACAACTGGAGCCACCTGCCATTTCAAGTCTTAATGCCATACCACTACTCCAACAAATTTATGCTATGACTGGTAACAATGACCAGAAGCCTGAAGTATTAAAATGCTAACACCAAACTTTACCGTAACAGCTCTCATCTCCCTATGGCCCCCACCCATTTTAATATATTACTTTGTCCTAGAACCACTTTTAAATATTCTTTCTTTCTTTTTTTGTTTTTGTTTTTTTGAGTCTCAAGCTGTTGCCCTGATTAGAGTGCTATAGCGTTATAGCTCTCAGCAACGTCCAACTCTTGGGTTCAAGCAATATTCTTGACACAGTTTTTTTCCTATTTTCAGTAGAGATGGGCTCTCATTTTTGCTCAGGCTGATCTCAAACTCCTGAGCTCAAGAAATCCATCTGCCACGGCCTCTCAGAGTGCTAGGATTACAGGTTGGAGCCATCGTGCCCAACCTCTTTTCTTTTTTTTAAGGAATTGTGTTTTTGTTTCCTGTTTACTTTATGTACAACTATCTGGTTTTTATGGCTCATTTTGATCAAATGGCAGTGAACAAAGCCAGCTCATGCTGGTAAGGTGCTCTTCACTTGAACGGGTGGTATTGAGCTGAAAGGAAACTCTCTGACTAATTTAGATAATGACTTTCCTTCTTCCAGAGTCTATCCATTGAATTATTACAGTGAATATTCACAGTTTTCCAATGGCAGTAAATATACTGTATGAGAAAACATTAATACAGATTAAAAGTATCTCTTACAGGTTCGGCGCCTGTGGCTCCAGCGGCTAAGGCGCCAGCCACATATACCTGAATTGGCGGGTTTGAATCCAGCCCAGGCCCCCCAAACGACAATGGCTACAACCAAAAAATAGCTGGGCGTTGTGGCGGGTGCCTGTAGTCTCAGCTACTTGGGAGGCAGAGGCAGGAGAATCACTTGAGCCCAGGAGCTGGAGGTTGCTGTGAGCTATGATGCCACAGCCCTCTACCCAGGTGACAGCTTGAGGATCTGTCTCAAAAAAAAAAAAAAAAAAGTATCTCTTACAGTTTATAATTTTCTTTCTTTTTTCTTTTTTTTTAAGAGACAGAGTCTCACTTTGTCGCCCTCAGTAGAGTGCCGTGGCGTCACAGCGCACAGCAACCTCCAACTCGTGGGCTTAGGTGCTTCTGTTGTCTCAGCCTCCCGAGTAGCTGGGACTATAGGCGCCCGCCACAACACCGGCTTTTTGTTTGTTTGTTTGCAGTTTGGCGGGGGCCCGGTTTGAACCGCCACCCTTGGTATATGGAGCCAGCACCCTGCCCACTGAGCCACAGGTGCTGCGCCAGTTTATAATTTTCTAATGTTTGAGAATTTCACTGGGGATTTATTTTTATTTTTATTTATTTATTTATTTATTTTAAGACAGAGTCTCGAGCTGCTGCACTGAGTAGAGTGCTGTGGCATCACAGCTCACAGCAACCTCAAACTCTTGGGCTTAAGTGATTCTCTTGCCTCAGCCTCCCAAGTAGATAGGACTACAGGTGCCCGCCACAACGCCTGGCTATCACTGGGGATTTTTTTATACTGGACCCTTTTGACTTTTTAGTCCTTTTTAAAAAAATAATTAATTTTTATTTTATTTTATTTTACTTTTTATTGTTTGGGATTCATGGAGGGTACAAAGAATTAGGTTACACTGATTGCTTTGTTAGGTAGAGTTCCTCTTATAATTGTGTCCCTCCCCCAAGAGGTGTGCCATACACCAAGACCCCCCCAACCCCCTCCCTCCTCCCCTCTTCCTGATCCCTCAGTCCCTCCACCATGTATTAGCTTATCTACCGCCTTCATGTTAGAGTACATTGGATTCTTGCTTCTCAATTCTTGTGATGCTTTTCTAAGAAGAATGTGTTCCATCTTCATCCAGGTTAATTCAAAAGACGGAAAGTCTCCATATTTTTAATGCCTGGATAGTATTCCATGGTATACATACATCACAGCTTTTCCTGCGTTGGTGGGTATTTATGTTGTTTCTACATTTTTTTTTTTTAAGAGACAGAGTCTCACTTTATCGCCCTCGGTAGAGTGCCATGGCGTCACACAGCTCACAGTAACCTCCAGCTCTTGGGCTAAGGCAATTCTCTTGCCTCAGCCTCCCGAGTAGCTTGGACTACACAGGCACCTGCCACAACGCCCGGCTATTTTTTTCTGGTGGTTGTTGCAGTTTGCCCGGGTGTCAGGTTTGAACCCGCCACCCTTGGTATATGGAGCTGGCGCTCTACCGACTGAGCCACAGGTGCTACCCCTGTTATTTTTTATTTTTTTGAGATAAAGTCTGACTATGTCGCCCTTGTCGTGCTATGGCGTCACAACTCACAGCAAGCTCATACTCCTGGGCTCAAGTGATTCTCTTGCCTCAGCCTCCCAAGTAGCTAGGACTACAGGCGCCCACGGCAACAGCTGGCTACTTTTTGTTGTTGTTGTTGCAGTTGTCATTGTTATTTTGCTGGCCTAGGCAGGGTTTGAACCGGCCAGCCTGGGTGTATGTGCCCAGCGCCTTACCCATTGAGCTACAGGTGCTGCCCTACCATGCTGTTTTGATCACTGTGGCATTGTAGTATACCCTAACATCTGGTAGGGTGATGCCACTAGCTTTGTTTTTATTACTAAGAATTGCCTTGGCTATATGGGATTTTTTTCTGGTTCCATAAAAATGAAGAATTATTTTTTCCAAATCTGGAAAGTATGATGTTGGTATTTTAACAGGGATTGCGTTGAATCTGTAGATTGCTTTGGGAAGTATAGACATTTTAACAATGTTTATTCTTCTCAGCCATGAGCATGGTATGCATGGTATGTTTTTTTCTTTTTTTTGAGACAGAGTTATTTTGTTACCCTCAGTAAAGTGCCATAGTGTCACAGTTCACAGCAACCTCAAACCTTTGGACTTAAGCAATTCTCTTGCCTCAGCCTCCCAAGCAGCTGGGACTACAGGTGCCCACCACAATGGCCGGCTGTTTTTAGAGACAAGGTCTCGCTTTGACTCAGGCTGGTCTTGAACTCCTAAGCACAGGCAATCCACCTGCTTCGGCCTCCCAAAGTGCTAGGATTACCGCATGATGTTCTTGTATTTATTAATATCTTCTGCTATTTCTCTTCTTAGGGTTTTGTAATTATCTTTATAGAGGTCCTTTACCTCTTCTGTTAGGTTTATGCCTAGGTATTTCTTTTCTTTTCTTTTTTTTTTTTTTGAGACAGAGCCTCAAGCTGTCACCCTGGGTAGAGTGCCGTGACATCATAGCTCACAGCAACCTCCAACTCCTAGGCTCAAGTGAGTCTCCTGCCTCTGCCTCCCAAGTAGCTGGGACTACAGGTGCCCACCACAATGCCCAGCCATTTTTTAGATGCAGCTGTCATTGTTGTTTGGCGGCCTGGGCTGGATTTGAACCTGCCAGCTCAGGTGTATGTGGCTGGCACCTTAGCCACTTGAGCCACAGGCACCACGCCAGGTATTTCATTTTTATTGAAGCTACTATGAAAAGAATTGTGTCTTTGATTAGACTCTCGACTTGGCTGTTATTGGCCCATACAAAGGCCTCTGATTTGTGGACATTGATTTTATATCTTGAGACATTGTTGTATTTTTGGATCACTTTCAGGAGTCTTGTGGTTGAGTCTTTGGGGTTCTCTAATATAAGATCATATCTTCAGCAAAGACTGAGAGTTTGACCTTCTCTGCCCCCATTTGGATGCCCTTTATTTCCTTCTCTTGCTTGATTGTATTGCCTAGAACTTCCAAAATTATGTTGAATAGTAGTGACCATAGAGGACAACTTTGTCTGGTTCCAGTTCTACGTGGAAAAGCTTTCAATTTTATTTCAGTCAGTATAATATTAGCTGGGGGTCAAATATTATACTGAATGAAATGGATGGCTTTGATCAGTTTAAACAATGTGCCACCTATGCCTATATTCTTAAGTGCTCTAATTAGAAAAGGGTGCTGTGGCTCGGCGCCTGTGGCTCAATGGGCTAAGGCGCCAGCCACGTACACCTGAGCTGGCGGGTTCGAATCCAGCCCGGGCCCGCCAAACAACATGACGGCTGCAACCAAAAAAAAAAATGGCTGGGCATTGTGGCGGGTGCCTGTAGTCCCAGCTACTTGGGAGGCAAAGGCAGGAGACTCGCTTGAGCCCAGGAATTGGAGGTTGCTGTGAGCTGTGATGCCACAGCACTCTATCCAGGGTGACAGCTTGAGGCTCTGTCTCAAAAAAAAAAAAGAAAAGGGTGCTGTGGGGCAGTGCCTGTGGCTCAGTGAAAAAAAAAAAAAACAAGAAAAGGGTGCTGAATTTTATCAAATACTTTTTCTGCATCTATTAAGAGGATCATATGGTCTTTGTTTTTACTTTTTTTTTGGAGACAGAGTCACACTTTATCGCCATCGGTAGAGTGCTATCGCAGCAACACAGCTCACAGCAATCTCCAACTCCTGGGCTTAGATGATTCTCTTGCCTCAGCCTCCTGAGTAGCTGGGACAACAGGTGGCCACCCACAACGCCCAGCTATTTTTTTTGTTGCAGTTTGGCCGGGGCCTGGTTCGAACCTACCACTCTTGGTATATGGGGCCGGCGCTCTACCCACTGAGCCATAGGTGTTGCCCTTTTTGCTTCTATTGATGTGGCGAATTAGGTTTATGCACTTGCATGTGTTAAACTAGCCTTGCATCCCTGGGATGAAACCTACTTGATCATGATATGATTTTTTTAATGTGAAGCTCTAATCTATTGGCTAGGATTTTATTCAGAATTTTTGCATCTATATTCATTAGTGAAATTGGTCTGAAGTTCTCTTTTTAGTTGGGTCTTTTCCTGGTTTTGGTATCAGAGTGATGTTCATTTTGTAGAACATGTTGGGGAAGATTCTTTGCTTCTCAATTTTTTGGAATAATTTCTGCAGTATGGGTATAAGCTCTTCTTTGGAGGTTTGATAGAATTTTGGTGTAAAGCTGTCTAGACCAGGGCTTATTTTTGTTGGGAGTTATTTTTTAAGACAGTCTCACTATGTCGCCCTCAATAGAGTGTTGTGGCGTCACAGCTCACAGCAACCTCAAACTCTTGGGCTCAAGTGATTCTCTTGCCTCAGCCTCCCAAGTAGCTGGGAATACAGGTGCTTGCCACAATGCCTGGCTTTTTTTTTTTTTTTTTAGACATAGCCTCAAGCTGTCACCCTGGATAGAGTGCTGTGGCATCACAGCTGACAGCAACCTTCAATTCCTGGGCTCAAGCGAGTCTCCTACTCCACCTCCCAAGTAGCTGGTACACAGGCACCCGCCACAACGCCCAGCCATTTTTTGGTTGCATCCGACATTGTTGTTTGACGAGCCCGGGCTGGATTCGAACCCGTCAGGTGTACGTGGCTGGTGCCTTAGCCGCTTGAGCCACAGGTGCCGAGGCTGTCTGGCTATTTTTTGTTGCAGTTGTCATTGTTGTTTAGCTGGCCTGGGATGGGTTCGAACCCTCCAGCCTCAGTGTATGTGACTGATGCTGTAACCTCTGTGCTATGGCACCAAGCCGTTGGGAGATTTTTTATTGTTTCTATGATTTTAGTGCTTAAAATTGGTCTGTTTAGGATATCTATTTCTCCTTGGTTAAGTCTAGGGAGAGGGTGTGATTCCAGGTATTGATCCATTTCTTTCACATTGTGAAATTCTTCCACATTGGCATAAAGTTTCTTGTAGCACTCAGAGATAATCTCTTGTATCTCTGTGGCATCTGTTGTTATTTCCCCTTTATCATTTCTGATTAAGGTATTAAAGATTTTACTTTTCTGTTTCTAGTAAATCTGACCAAAGGTTTATCAATTTTATTTATTTTTTCAAAAAAAACAACTTTTTGTTTCGTTAGTTTTCTGAATGATTCTTTTATTTTCTATTTTTTTTTTGAGACAGAGCCTCAAGCTGTCACCCTGGATAGAGTGCTGTGACATCACAGCTCACAGCAACCTCCAATTCCTGGGCTCAAGCGAGTCTCCTGCCCCCGCCTCCCAAGTAGCTGGGACTACAGGCACCCGCCACAACGCCCGGCCATTTTTTGGTTGCAGCCGTCATTGTTGTTTGGTGGGCCCAGGCTGGATTTGAACCCCGCCAGCTCAGGTGTACGTGGCTGGCGCCTTAGCCCATTGAGCCACAGGCGCCGAGCCCTGAATGATTCTTTTGTTTTCCGTTTCATTAATCTCTGATTTAATTTAGGTTGTTTCTTTTCTTCTGCTGGTTTTGGAATTAGATTGCTCTTCTTTTTCCAATTCCATAAGATGATTTGTGAGTTTGTCAATGTGCTCTATTTCTGTTTTTTGAATGGAGGTATCTAATGTGATAAATTTCCCTCTTAAGATGGTTTTGCTGGTCTCCCAAGGTTTTGGTAACTTGTGTCTTCATTGTTGTTATGTATTCCTGTGACTTTTTACTTTTAGTAGAGAGTCAGAATCTTTAGACTGGAGAATTATGAAGTTTGCTGACCCATGCACTCTGCTTAGAGACCCTGTCAGACCACAGTGCCAGTACTTCTCAGACATACTCCCTTTGGCAGCATTCCAGAAAAGGAGGGAGGAGAAAGAGAAAACTCTTTCCTCCCTTCTACTAAAAGATTCAGGCAGCTTAGAACCATGGTGCTTTCTTTCTTAATATATCTAAATTTCATTATTTTCCATTATCTGGACACTTGATTAGAGCACTTGCTTTGTATTAAACCTTTTTGTGTAGTCTCAAGCGGTAGCCCTGGGTGGGTAGAGTGCTGTGGCGTCATAGCTCATAGCAGCCTCCAACTCTTGGACTTAAGTGAACCTCTTGCCTTTTTGGTAGAGACGGGGTCTCACTTTTGCTCAAACTGGTCTTGAACTTGTGAGCTCAAGCTATCCATCTGCCTTGGCCTCCCAGAGTGCTAGGGTCACAGGTGTGAGCCACCGCTCTGGACAAGATCAGTGAACACTTGTGCAGAAGTGTTAATACAGGAAGCCTGGGACTGTTGTCCTTAGAAACGTCTGCTTGCAAGTTTTGCTCCAGGATGGTGTCTGAGAACATGGGTTTTAGGAAGGGTCTCATCATTCCCTCAATGGTAAGAGTAGAACTTTGTGCCTAAACTTTGTACAAACAATATGGTTTATATTGAATACTTATTTCTTTCTGGAAGTCAGGAATTTTGGCATGTGCTAGGCAGAGGGTACCTATGTGACCAAACCCCAATAAAACCCATTGCCCTTTCCCTTTGCTGATTTTGCTTTCTGTTCTCACTGTAAAAAACCATAGCCTTTATATGCTGAGTCCCGTGAGTCTTCTTAGCAAATCACCAAATCTGTGGGTGGTCTTTCTTTTTTTTTGAGGCAGAATCTCACTATGCTGCCCTTGGTAGAGTGCCATAGTGTCACAGCTCACAGAAACCTCCAGCTTTTGGGCTTAAGTGATTCTCTTGTCTCGGCCTCCCAAGTAGCTGGGACTACAGGCGCCCACCACAACGCCTGGCTATTTTTTGTTGCAGTTGTCATTGTTGTTTAGCTGGCCTGGGCTGGGTTCGAACCCACCAGCCTCAGTGTCTGTGGCTGACACCGTGGGGTGTTGAGCCAACGCCTGGTTATTTTTAGAGACAAGGTCTTGATCTGGCTCAGGCTGGTCTCGAACCTGTGAGTTCAGGCAATCTACCCGCATCAGCCTCCCAGACTCCTGGGATTACAGGCATGAGTCACCACGCCTGGCCTTATGAGTGGTCTTAAGGACTCTCCACAAAGCAAGGTATGCTAGAAAACACAGGGATCACCATACTTCTTCAACTGTGGCACAGGGCAGGTTCAGGTTGTTCCGAGAATGGGATTAAGATGAGTGAGATTTACTGTATTTTCTGTTTCTTAGTTCACCTTTGCTTACTTCTAGCTCTCAGGAGTTATGTAATAGCAGAATATTTTCATGGAGTAAAATACATATACTCAGTTAATTCAGGTGGCAGGGGGTAGAGGGAAGGTAGTGACTTCATTAGTATATGGTCCAGGTAAGCTAAGTACATGTAAGAATCTGTGCCAGCATAACCAGGGAACTCTGTTCTTGGGTAAAGCAGCAGGCATCTTGGTGACTGCTCCAATCTGAACTGATTTCTATTTACATCTGACGTACAGTTATCATCCTAGGATCTCTTTTCACTATCTTCCCTAGGCGTTCTTTGCCTCTCCTCTAGCATCGGATCTCATATTTTCCATATTCCTTGCCTTTGAGGGGGTAATTCTTGTTTTGATAGAACATACCCTCTCATACCTTCTAGAGAAAGGGTATAGGGAGGGATAATTATTAAAAACTTTGTAAACAATGTTTGTATTCTAAATTTTTTTTTTTTTTTTGAGACAGAGCCTCAAGCTATCGCCCTGGATAGAGTGCCCTGGCATTACAGCTCACAGCAACCTCCAATTCCTGGGCTCAAGCATGTCTCCTGCCTCCGCCTCCCAAGTAGCTGGGACTACAGGCTCCCGCCACAACGCCCGGCCATTTTTTGGTTGCAGCCGTCATTGTTGTTTGGCGGGCCTGGGCTGGATTCGAACCCGCCAGCTCAGGTGTACGTAGCTGGCGCCTTAGCTCACT